>JANHZU010001923.1:0-11361 GCA_032468055.1 Acrochordus granulatus
GGTGCCTGGAGGCTGTTCAGGGCTGGATGGGGAACAACAGACTTTGGTTGAACCCTGGCAAGACAGAGTGGCTTTGGATGGCGGGGGGGTCCGGGTCCTAGGACATTTCCATCTTTATCTCTTGATGGGGTTGCACTTCCCCGGATAGACCCGGTGCGTAACTTGAGGATCTCCTGGATTCGTGACTCCTACTTGAAAATAGGTGGTGAGCACGGCCAGGAGAGCCTTTGCACAGCTTCGTGTTGTGCCAGTTACACCCCTTCCTGGACCAGGAGTCACTTCACTCGGTCACTCATGCCCTCGTCATCTCAATCCTGGACTACTGTAATGCACTCTACAAGGGGCTTCCCTTGAAGAGTATCTGTAGATTGCAGCTGGTGCAGAGTGCGGCTGCACGGATGATTTTAGGGGCCAATAGATCGGCCCACATAGCATCTTTGTTCTGCGAGCTGCACTGGTTACCAGTTTGCTTCCGGATACAATTCAAGGTGGCAACATTGACCTTCAAAGCCCTTCATGGCATGGGACCAGCTATCTGAGGAACTGTGTCACCCTAATGAGGAGTTCCCAACCCACCAGAAGCAGCAGATGAGTCCTTCTCCGGTTCTTGTAGGCTGAGGAATTTCGGCTGGCGGGGTCTAGGAGAAGAGCCTTCTCTGCTGTGGCTCCTGCCCTATGGAACATTTTGCCCCTTGAGCTGAGGGCTGCCCCCTCCCTTATGGCCTTCCAGAAGGGCCTTAAGACCTGGCTCTACGAAATGGCCTGGGGCTCTAGGGAGGCTCATTATCATGGAGGTGGCTGATGGATTCTTAGCCAACCTCACCCCCTTTTTTATATATGAAATCTTTTTAGCCCACCTCGCTAGTCTGCTGGGTTTTTTATTTTGTTTTGATGGGTTTATTTTATTTTTATTTTAAAGTGTTTTTAATGTATTGTTTTTAGTGTTGTTAGCCACCGAGAGTCTCCGGATTTTGGCAGCATACAAATTTAATAAATAAATAATAGATATTTTAGTTGCAGATGCCAAAAGATTTCTTGCTTGCTTGCCAAATCTTGGTTGACTTTAAAAGTTGTGCAAAATTCACCTCATATAAAATTCTACACCTTTGATATTCATATTCTTTTTTAGAGTTTTATTTTCAATTTTCCATGTCTTAATGGCGGAAGACTATGAGAATCAACTGTAGAAATCTGATAAATTTTCATTTTTTTCTGAGAGTCATAGATCAACAACCTTACACTGGAGTTTCTCTTCTCTATAATTTTCAACTCAAACACAATTACTTGTACAACTCCTGAGAGAATCCAAATAATTGATAGCAAAACATTGAATAGGACTCTTATATGCTATTAATATTTTGAGCTAAGACAGAGATACAGTAGATATTTTAGCTGTTTAATTATATTTATTATTTAGACCAGACACTGAATAAGCCAATATGTCCAACTCAACAAGATAGGTATATGCGACAGCTAAGAAAGATCTTTATTCAAGATGATGAAGTTTGTGACATCAATACTAGTGATACTGGCATTTGAAGAAGCCTTTAACAGTTTACCTGCAAAATGCCCTACAAGTCTTCCTCTTTCCATTCTTCACAAACATTATCATCCTGGTGGCTTCATCATTGGTAGCATACTCTCCCAGATCTATGTATTTTCCACTCCAGCAACCTTTGAAACAAATCCTTCCTTTGAAGTGTTTGACAATATCATGTAAGGCTACTTTATATCTCCTGGCAAGCCCCTGTTTAATTCTTTTTTAAAAAATTTAAAGATATTTTAAAAACTATAGAAACATAGAAGAAAGGGAAAATGAAAGAGATTCTAAATGGGTAAAACAAAAAGTGAAGAATAACAAAAAAGCAAGAAAAAGAAATATGTCTAAAGAAATTACTTCCAATCTTCTTTGCAGCAATTACAAAGAATTTACTGATATATTGCATACCGTAATTAGTTTCTTCCTATGAACATGCCTTTTAAATCCATAATTCAGCAGTTTTTTTTATCCATTTTCAACAAAAATCTATGAAAGTTTTCCAGTCATATATAAAAGTAGTTGTAGTTACCTCCTTAATCAAAAGGCCTTGTGTGATACTCACGTTAGTTTCTCTGAATTAATGGGATCATTACATTACTGTCTGTCACTTTATCCCCAATGTAAAGATGATAACAATTGTAACTAAATGGTACTGAGACTTAATGGACCTATTGAAACATAGAGAAGAGGGAATAATTTCATATCAGAATCTCCTTCTTTTTATTCCTGATAAGTTAAAGAAAAGTTTTAATAAAAAGATTGGAGCAACTACTCCCTGCTGGAACAAACTCCATCATTCTCGAGTTTGCAAGCAATTGGACTAAACAATGTTCCTTCAGAACATTTTAAGAAGCTCATTGGTGATCCTGTTAGCAAAGTGATTCAGTGAGATAAAGTTTCATCAATTTTATTTTATTTCCAGGACTAAATATTTATAATTTGTTCATTGATGTATGCATATATTTGTTTTCCTTTTTTAGCTAATTAGACAATTAAATCAATCTTATAATTTATATACTAATTCATTCTACTACCCTTTTATAGTTTAGGAACGATTTATATTGATTTTTAAGATAAAGGAATATTTAACAATGGCTGTTTATCTAATTCAGATAAACTGCTGGAAAATTTTCTTTTGCATCCAGCATTCCTATTTGAACCAGTTAGTTATTCTTCAGGGTTTTCACATTTCTTGGCTCTTTTGTGTTCAGAGCTTCTTGCAAAGGGGTCCCTGTATTAGTATTTGCTTAAAAGACCTGTTATAGATCTTCAATCATTTGATAGTCTTCACACTTGTAGCATCAGGAAAGTAAAAATTAGTAGTTTTAATATTCAAATATTCAGTCTGTTACAAAATATGGAAGCTTCATTGAAGTGATAACTGAGGAGACACAAACGCTGGAAGAATCAGACAAATGATAATTAGCCTAGATCTCTCCCCTCTTGTATTATTATTAAATGTTAATTTTCAGGAAGAGAAAAGTTCCAGAGTTTTTTCTATATAGAGCCAGATATTTATTTAGATTGCAAAATCTAATTAATTAATAAGACAATCTTCTCATTGCAGAGTAATAACTCAGAACTATCAGCATATGCTAGCCTTGCAATTTGCTATTGAGACAATTAATGAAAGTCCAAGGATTTTACCTAATGTCACACTGGGATTTCATGTGCTGAACAGCAATTTCAGGGCTACATGGACTTATCTTGCCTCACTGGAACTTCTCTCCACACGGGGCAAATTTATCCCTAACTATAAGTGTGATGTGCAGACTAATGTAGCAGCAGTTATTGGGGGACCAAATGCTGATGTATGTCTCTTCATGGCAACCATTTTCTGCATCTACAAGATTTCTCAGGTGAGTTTGTCTCATGTACTATTGTTAAGAAAGCAATATCTTTGTGATACCATTACAGAGTTAACTAAAAGAGGCAAGTCATGTTTAAATACAAACTCTCTTAAGGGAGGGATCTCTAGCTGTACTGATACTGACTGATGAGCTGAAATAATGAACATACCATTCATGCTTCTCCATAGCAATAGAAATATGACAGAGAGCTGGGCAATCCATATTTCATATCCTACAAGGCCCCGTTGTCCTGTTCTTATAATTTAAACTGAAAACCAAATTTTGTGTGCAGTATTTCAGAGACTGTAAACAGATGTATAACAATTAATTATTGTTATAATTGATAAGAGATTAAAAATAATAATATTTTTATTTTAATATTTTATTTTATTTTTAAAAAATGTTTTTAATTGATGGTTTTAGAACTGTTTTTTGTTAGCCGCTGAGAGTCTCCAGATTTTGGCAGCATATTAATTAATTAAGGAAGCCTACACATTTCTGAGTGAGAATAGAGCAGAATATTTTGACTATACTTCCAGTGCCTTGTGGTTCTCAGAGCTGGATTAAGGCTCTTTCTAATTGATGTCCATTAGAGCTCTAGGTAATGAATCCAGATTTTGCATAAAATTATATATTATAAGCTTCCTAAATTGTGACATTATGATTTTCAGAATGTATGAGAACTTTAACATTGGTGATTATGTAGATATCATTTGAAAGGTTTATTCAAATCTTTGTTTCAAGCAAGTCATTTGTTTGAGTTGGGTGGCTATAGAAGAGGATGGAAGGAAGGAAGGAAGGAAGGAAGGAAGGAAAAGCATAAAGGTTCTAAACACACCCTAAGACATCTGTGGGAGAGAGTTTTCTTTCCATTCCTTATGGATGAATACGAGATTATATGGGTTTGTTTTATTGATTGTCTACTGAGAAAAAAAATCTTCTAATTATTTCTCAGTAAATAAATCTATCACCATTATGTTTACAAATCCAGAATTGTCACTGAATTTGAATGAAGTCTGCACTAAAAAATAGTTAATGCTTAGGGAGATGCTTAGCAATTTAGAAATGGTGGAAGCAGTCAAATGAATTGTATTCAGAAAATATCTCAGACACAGCTCCTTCTTTACTCCTTTCTGTATTCATAGTTGGCATATGGGTCCTCACCAGCAATGAATGACATAAACCAAAAAGTTTTCCTGCACCAGATATTTCCAGACATCAACCTACAATATAAAGGAATTCTCCAGCTACTGCTCTATTTCCAGTGGACATGGATTGGAGTGATTTTCATTAATGATGACAACGGGGAGAGATTTGCAGAAAAAGAACTGCCTAAATTTGCCCAGGGAGGTATCTGCTTCGACTTTGTAGAAAAATTTCCACAACTCAAGTTTTCAACTGAAATCTCTGAAATGGTTTCAGAGGGAGAGAAAACATCTAGAATCATGATGGGAGCGACTTCTAACGTAGTAGTTGTACATGGTGAAATACAAACAATGGCAGTTTTAAGGGTAATGCTTCATATGTCTGAATTTGAGGAGATCACAATGAAACCCAAAGTGTGGATTTTTGTAGCCCAAATGGATTTCACATCAATGTCTTTTCAACGAAGTTGGCCATTAGACTTCATGCATGGTGCACTCTCTTTTGCAGTTCATAGTGATGAAGTGCCGGGATTCCATGAGTTCCTTCAGCGTAGGAAGCTTACATCTAAACAGGAAAATATTTTTTCTAGGGATTTCTGGAAGGAGGCATTTCAGTGTACTTTCTCCAGTGCTATTGGAGAAACAGTGACAGAAAAAATCTGCACTAGAGAGGAAAACCTGGAGAATCTTCCAGGGTCAATTTTTGAAATGAGCATGACCAGCCACAGCTACAGCATCTATAATGCTGTCCATGTAGTGGCAGAAGCTTTGCACACTATACACTCATCTGCAGTGAACAAAGAAAAAAGACGACATAAGCATAGACAGCAGTTTTTCAATCAGCTACCTTGGCAGGTAATTTCTTGAGACAATAAAATAGGAGAACTTATCTACATATGGTTTTGGTTGATCCAAGCAATGGTACTTGGTGGTTCAAATTCTGACATCACTGCAGGAGTTAAGGCATTCAGGCAATAGTTGTGTCATGGCTGACATTTTACACCCAGTTCATAAGAATGCCTTCAAACAGTGTTGAAGCTGATTGGCCATTCCTTATAAATGGCATTATGATAATGAAGATGACCAGTTCCATGTCTTTTATGTTTCGCCTTTTCAAGTTTTTCTTTTACTTAATTTCATGATCTGACAAGTTACAGTAGATAAAACGAGAAGCCTTGAATAAGGTCTGCTAGCAAACTACTCAATATTGACATTTTCTTTTTCAGAAAATATTGAGTTAAATCTGCCCTAACTTTTATATGGAGAATGAGAATTAGTTCTTATTGTCTTTAATTTTACTTGTGCAATATTTATTTCCACCTAACTAGATCGTAAACATTTAATCAGCTTGTCATGAATCAAGTTGATTTGGTACGATATTATGAATTTACTTTTAATTCTCCGCGAAAGTGAAGGAACATGCATTCTTCTAGAAAGCAGTGGAAATAAAAAATATTTAAAAAAGATTATCCCATTTGCTAAAATCAAACAACTCAGGGTAGAACTAATATCATACAGTCCAATGCAACAATCACTGCAAAGTAAAATTTAGATTCTTATGTTAATAGGAAGAGAATCTCTAAAAGAAATCTGAAATAATGAATTAAAATCGTCTAGTTTAAATAACTGGGGTAAATATGTATACTTGACTACATCTTTTGTAGAAAAAAATACCATTAAGATTCAATTTTATTTTAAATATATGTATTTAATATGATGATTTATTGTCTTAATTCTCATCTAGCTTCACCACTACTTGAGAAGTCTTTCATTTAACAATAGTGTTGGCAAAACACTTTCCTTTAGTACCAAAGGGGAACTGATATCAGGATTTGATATTATCAATTGGATCACAATTCCAAATCAGTCCTTTGTTAGAGTCAAAGTTGGAAATATAGCACCAAAGAATGCCCATGGCAAAATTTTCACAATTTCTGAAGATGTGATCCAATGGCCCAAGGCTTTCAACCAGGTAGAGCTCATTTTAAGACATCAATCATTTTCTCATCATGTTTACAGGAGTTAAATGTCTGATTCCTTCCCATTCCACTATTTCAAAATGCTTCATGTTTTTAATTTAAATTTTGAATTATGCAATTTCCTACAGCATACTGATATCTGCCCAAGTGCCTCTGCTTTTCTGAATGCTTGCTGCAATACAAAAGAATAGTTCAATCACAGAAGAGTTGCACACCAAGATGGGGTTATTGGTTTTATTCCCTTGAGCTTTCAAAAATCAAGGGAAGTCCATCCTCAGAAGGAGTACCATAAAAGCCACACAGTAATGGAAATCTGTACTCAGTTGGGCATCTCTTTCCCTTTCTCTCTTGCCTTCACTTTCCTTCTTTCCTCAGCGATTTGTAAAGCCTCATCAGACAGCCACTTAGTTTTCTTGCGTTTATTTTTCTTTGGATAGTTTCATTATACTTCCTGTACACACCTCCAACCATAGTTCTTCAGGCACTCTGTCTGCCAGTTCTAATTCCTTAAATCTATTCCTCACCTCCTCTATTCATAAGGGATATCATTAAGGTCATAACTGAATAGCATAGTGGTTTTCCCTATTTTCTTCAATTTAAGCCAGAATTTTGCAATAAGCTGATGATCCAAGCCAGAGTCAGCTTCAGGCCTTTTTTATGTCCTGTATAGAGCTTCCCCATCTTTGGCTGCAAAGAATATAATCAATCTGATTTTGGTGTTGACTATCTGGTGATATCCAGGTGTAAAGTTGCCTCTTAGATGGTTAGAAAAGAGTATTTGCTATGAACAGTGTGTTATCTTGACAAAACTCTATTAGCTTTTGCCCTGCTTCATTTTGTACTCCAAAGCCAAACTTACCTATTTTTCCAGTTATCTCTTGACTTGCTACTTTAGCATTTTAATTCCTGTGAGAAGGACATTGTTTTTTGATGTTAGTTCTAGAAGATGTTGTAAGCTTTCATAGAACCAGTCAACTCTTCAGCATCAGTGGTTGGGGAACAGACTTACTGTGGTATTGAATGATTTGCCTTGGATTCAAACTGAGATCACTTTGTTGTTTTGGAGATTGTACCTCAGTACTGTTTTTCTCACTCTTTTATTGACTACTCCATTTCTTCTAAGGGATTCTTGACCACAATAGTAGATATAGTGGTCATCTGAATTAAATTCACCCATTCCTGTCCATTTTAGTTCACTGATTCCCAAGATGTCCATGTTCAATCTTGCCATCTGGATGTCTGACCACATCCAGTTACTTTGATTCATAGATCTTACATTCTAGGTTCCTATGCAATATTGTTCTTTATAGCATTGGCCTTTTCTTTCACCTCCAGACACATCACAGCTGAGCATCCTTTTAGCTTTGGCCTAGCCATTTGACTCTTTCTGGAGCTACTTGTAATTCCTTTTGATCTGAGGGGCTCATCTTTTGGCATCCTATCTTTTAGCGTTTTGTTATTGTCCATGGGGTTTTCTTGGCAGGGATACTGGAGTGGGTTGCCATTTCCTTCTCCAATGAAGCCCTGTAGCCCATTTTTCACTAAATATCCAGGAACCCAAACAATATCTAGCACAGTCCTTGTTAACCCAAGCAACGAGTGAGCCAGTATGGATTTCTGTAAATATATCTCATATTTTTTATGGGAGGGAGACACTCTTTCTCTGGTTCCTCTGATGAGATCTGTCCAGTATGGTTGAAACTCTGGCATAGCTCTCATCTTCTTTGGAGCACACAAATCCCCCAACCACAGCAAGGTGGTGCCTCACTATGAATGTACTACCCCTTGGAGTCACTATGCATACACTACCGTTTTGCGAAGACCATTAGCCTTTTCTGAGAAGTCGAGTTTTGAGGCTGTTGGAGAAATTCTTGTGATTCTGGAGTGTCAATAAAGCTTTAATTAGAATTGATCTACCTAAGCCTGCTTCATTGAGCCTAAAATATTCTGATAATACTGTATATATTTATTTATACTATTTATTTTAATCAAATCATTCAATATTATTAGTATGGTGAGAATGTGCAAACATTATCCTTCAAAATTAATAATATTTTTGGGAAGTGTTGCATATTCCATGATGATTTATGATCTTGGACCATCTTTACTTGGGAGAAGAGTTTTTGTGTCTAAAGTGGCCATTTATATGTATCTACAATGAGAAAATGGATTGTGAAAAAAGTAATCACAAGAGGACACTGCTGTTCACAAAATGCATATGTTTTCATTTGTAAATACTTTAGAAATAATTACTATTTCTATTTAAACTTTAAACACATTACCACAATGAGAAAGTCTGTGTTGAATTTGTGGCTCCAGTGCTAAATGTTGAATAAATTCAAGACATTCCCATTCTCCTGAATAGAGTTTTATTTTTAATCCAGATTTAGATTTGTTCTAAAATAAGTATTCCAAAGGAGGACTTTGTTGGTCACATGGTCATTGAATATTTATGCTGCCATGTTAATTGTGTCTAAAGGGTAATTATTCCATGAAGAGCTTTCTAACGAATTTCATCTTAGCCTTAAAGAATCATAATGAAATTCAGAAGTACCACCTTTTGGTGGAGAAACCTAATATGAATGTTTCTGAGAGTGATTAACTACTCTGAGGCAAACACAACAATCACTGAATCAAACAATCTACATGATTTTATTTCTGTCTTGGATAAATGTTGAACAGTTGTAATTTATACAGTATATCATTAAAATAATTTTGGGTTGAAGGTATGTATTGCTGTTAATTCACATCTATGCTTCATGAACTGAAAAGCTAGAAAAAGTGCAATTTTGTTTAAAAATGTAAAAGTTTGATTTCTTTCCTTAATGGCAATAGATAGTTTATCCACTTGGGTGCAGTGAATGACTTATGGCACAAAGCTAAGAATGGATTAAAAATTAAGAAAGACAAGTAGAAGAAATTGGAAATTGCACTCCTATCCAGTAAACATTACTCTGAAGCTCAAGTACTTTGGCCACATAATGCGCAGGGAGGACTCATTAGAAAAGACTGTGATGCTGGGAAGGATTGAAGAGAAGAAGAGAAGGGGATGGCAGAGGATGAGATGGATAGATAGCATAGTCATTGTGATGGGTGTGAGCTTCGGAAGACTCTGGGAGGCATTGCAAGACAGGGGGGCCTGGTATAATGCAGTCCATGGGGTCGCGAAGAGTCGGTCACGACTGCGCAACTGAATAACAACAATTCTTATTTCCAACTGAGCACCATCACATTGTAGTACACTGTGAGGATATAAATAAGGGTAAAGATAGCCACTAATGGATTATAGAAATAAATAATTTAACCCTTTGACATAGAGGAAATGTTGATAACCATTTCTGCTGTTAGATCATGGAGGCAGACTTCATTTAAATCGATCAAATCCTAGGCATGCTTACAGGATTCATCTCAAAGTCCAATTAAGCTCAACATCCAAATGCCTCAAACAAGACAGCAGGACTGAAATAGTTCTCTGACTTGTTTATTCTCATCATTATCCTTCTACTAGAGCTACACAACAAAGTGGTATGAATCAAAAGCTCCTTATTATCACTTAATCGCTTTGTCATGTACACTAGAGTGATTAAAACATAGATTCATTCTTAGACTTTGCAGGATATGTTTATGAATGAGACCATATTCTAATCCAGAATATGTATTACAATTCAGCACAAAATGAGGTAAGTAATCCCTGAAGCTACGTCTATGGAGTTAAGTACATTTATGAAAGTCTACTTTTTCTGTATCTCATGTAATAGCATATACACAGTCTACTGATGAAGTAATAAAAAATGAATGTTGTTTTCAAGTCAGGCTTAGCCCCGAATTACTTAGGTGGACATGAGTTTTCTTGTCATAGAATCTTGGCTTACCATTGCCTATTTCCAGATTTTTTTTTTAATTCCCCAGATTTACTCTGTAATCTTGGATTTCCCATATGATCTCCCATCCAAGTACTTCTTTGACCCAGCTGCCTTTCTAGATCAGCCAAGGTCAGCTAGGTCTTATCAACCTAATTGGGCTAGTGAAGACAGCACAGTTAGCTGTTGTATAAAGTGGTTTGTAGATGGATTAATGGCTATCCCATCTTTCTGCAGTTTATATGGAGACTTCATTGTTTTTCTCCCACAACAACAATCCCTCTTTGAAGGAGATGGTCAATTCCATGATGGAGAATAAACATGAACCTGGTTCTTGGTGATTCTATTCCTACCACCTTGGCTTCAAACAGGTTGAAGCAATGTCTGTTCAACCCAGACTTTGGAGCAGCTTTGAGAGATAGCTATAACTAAAAAGTTATAAAAGGCAAAGCTTTCTCCTGCCAGTTGTGGCCAACTCTAGGGGCTAGTGCTCATCTCCAGTTCACAATCAAGGGAGCCAGATGCTTCTATGGTCATGTGGCCAGCATGACTATACATCAAGGTGCGTGGAACACTATTACCTTTTCTACCGATGATGGTACCTGTTTATCTACTTGATGTTTACATGCTTTCAAACTGCTAGGTTGGCAGGAGCTGGAATAAGTAATGGGAGCTCACCCCATTACTCAGTGGCTCTTGGGTCTCGAATTGCTGAGCTGCCAACCTTCTGGCTGACAAACCCAACATCTTAACCGCTCAGCAACCATGCCCCATCAAAGAAAAAGGATTTCCCTGCCACTTATGGGTGACCCTAGCAGGTGGTGCTTATCTCCAGTTCATAGCTGAAGAGCCAGAATTGTCTAAAGTCACTTCCATGATCACATGGTCAGCATGACTACACACCAAGGTGCACAGAACGCTGTTACCTTCCTACCAATTTAGGCAGTACCTATTTATCTACTTGCATTTTGCATGCTTTTGAACTGC
>JANHZU010001924.1:94086-104989 GCA_032468055.1 Acrochordus granulatus
GATTGCCGGGAGAAATATCAACAACTTCAGATATGCAGACAATACCACTCTAATGGCAGAAAGTGAAGAGGAACTAATGAGCCTCTTGATGAGGGTGAAAGAGGAGAGTGCAAAAGCTGGCTTGAAATCCAACATTAAAAAAACTAGAATCATGGCAACTGGTCCCATCACTTCCTGCCAAATAGAAGGGAAGAAATGGAAGCATTTTTACCCTCTTGGGCTCCAAGGTCACTGCAGATGGTGATTGCAGCCATGGAATTAAAAGACACTCTTCGGAGGAAAGCTATGGCAAACCTAGACAGTGGATTAAGAAGCAGAGACATCACCTTGCCAACAAAGGTCTGAATAGTCAAGGCTATGGTCTTCCCAGTAGTATTGTATGGCTGTGAGAGCTGGACCATAAGGGAGGCTGAGCATCAAAGAATTGATGCCTTTGAACTGTGGTGCTGGGGAAGACTATTGAGGGTCCCTTGGACGTCAAGGAGATCAACCCCATCAGTCTTTAAGGAAATCAACCCTGATTGCTCATTAAAGAAGGAGAGATAGCTGAAGCTCAAATACTTTGGCCACATAATGCAAAGAGAGGACTAACTGGAGAAGAACATGATGTTGGGAAGGATTGAAGTCAAAAAGAGAACAGGACAACAAAGGGAAACAGGGACTGCATGGAGAATTAACTTTGTTTCCCTGGATTTATTCACAATATTTCACTTAATTCTAATCTGGTGTGGAGGTAGGTGGGGCTTCTTTTGGATTCTTATTATGCAACTGTGGAGTTTAATTTTGGGTTTTTTAAATCTTTACTCTGGTGAAAGAAGGAAGAGAAAAGGATAAATGTTTTTTGCTATGATCAACAACTTTTTTTGTGATTTTTAACTAAGTCATTAAGAGGCCATTAACACTCTTCTTCTTGTAATAATCTTTGGAGCTGCAGTAGTGGATTGGAGGTAGCCTCTCAACGGCACCACAGGATTGAGAACTGAGAGAGGATTTAACTCTGTACTCACCTGCCTGTTTATATTAATATACCTGAACTGAACTGAGAATTAAGTGAATTATTTTATTTTCTTCATTTTTTTGTTTATATACTACATCAGAAACTTGTAATAAAATGCCTCCAAAATAAGTTTCTGGAGTGTCAGGAGATATAGATATGAGACATTTTGAGGAGATACAAAAACAATGAAAATTTGGATGCAAAACTGAACAATTGGGCTCAAAAACCGAATGAGAATATGGTGGTGAAAATGAATGATTGGGCTCAGAAAATGGATTTAAGTATGGGAAGATTAGAAGCAAAGTTGGAGGGGAAGACTGAAAAAATGGAACAGAAATTAGAAGTTCAAAATAGATCAAAAATTCAGTCAGTTTAATGTGGATTGGAAACAGGTGATAGATCAGATGGAAAAACCTCTCATAATAAAGTTGAACAGATAGAACAACTAATGGAAAGAACTGCAGATAATCAGACATTACTTGAGTTGAGACTAAAAGAGATCTTTCTTAGAAAAAGGGGCTTGCCAGAACAGGGAGAAATAAGGATCTGAATGAAATAATTGTGGATGCTTTGGCAAAGTTTTTAGATTGGAATTGCCAAAGATGCTGAATGAAATAGTAAAAATTTATAAACTCTCCACTGGCTTTGAAAAAACGCTTGCCCAGGAATGTTATGATTCAATTTGTAAAGAGTTCTATCAAAGAACAAATATTACGGAAACACTTTCATGCAAAACTGTCAATTGATGGAAACTAATTTTTATTGAGAGAAATTCCAGAGACAATTTTAAGGAAGAGGAAAGAATATTTTTTTCTGATAGATGTTTTAAAGCAGAATAATATCTAATTTAGGTGGGATAGATTGGAAGGAGTAATTTTCAACTATAAACAGCAGAGACTTGGACTTAATTCAATAGAAAAGGCTGCAAAACTTTGGCTAGATTTAATGATGATTTGCGATTACCTACAGAGCAAAAACCTAGGGAGTAAAGTGTTGCCAGGAAAAAAACAATTCAGGAGGGAAAGGCTGTGGAGATAGGACCTACAGTCTTAAGTATGGAAGAAACTCAAGATTGTAAAAATGGAAAATAATTATACAACATGGAATGTTAATGGGACTAATTCCCCTCAGAAAAGGAGAAAAAGTTTTTCATTATTTTCATTATTAAATCAAGATGTGTGTTTTGATTTAAGAAACTCCTATTAAACAACAAAATGTCAAAGATTTGGAGAATAAGTTTAGGACAAGGTTTTGTGTCTGCACATTAAAATAGATTAAAGGGTGAAAGTGGTTAAGAGCTCGGCTTGCTGGCTGGAAGGCTGACGGCCCGGGATCACGACCCAGCATTGCCGCGCAGCAGGGCGAGTGCCTGCTGTTCCACCCCAGCTCCCACCCACCTAGCGGTTCGAAAGCGCGCGAGCGTGAGTAGATAGAAAGGTACTGCCCCTCCCGGCGGGAAGGTAACAGTGTCCGTGCGCCTTAAGGTGTCCAGTCATGCCAGCCACATGACCACGGAGCCGTCCCAGGACGAACACTGGCTCTTCGGCTTGGAAATGGGGATGAGCACCGCCCCCTAGAGTCGGTCACGACTGGCAGGGTCTCCTTTACCTTTACCTTTACTATATATAAAATCACATTTGCAACCTCAGTTATTTGAGCTTCAGCTTCAGTATCTGTCCTTCCAATCAACAGTCAGGGTTCATTTGCCTTAGGATTAACTAGTTTGATCTTTTTGCAGTTCAAGGGACCCTCAGTAGTCTTCTCCAGCACCACAATTTGAAGGCATCAATTCTTCGGTGCTCAGCCTTCCTTATGATCCAACTCTCACAGCCATACATTACTACTGGGAAAACCATAGCCTTCACCACATAGACCTTTCTCGGCAAGATGACAGCTCTGCTTTTTAACATTCTGTCTAGCCATAGCTTTCCTACCAAGGAGCAAACATCTTTTAATTTCATGGCTGCAGTCATCATCTGCAGTGATCTCAGAGCCCAAGAAGGTGAAATCTGCCACTGCTTCCATTTCGCCCCCTTCTATTTGCCAGGAAGTGATGGGACCAATTGCCATGATCTTTGTTTTTTTAATGTTGAGTTTTAAACCAACTTTTGAACTCTCCTCTGAGATGGATAGACAGCATAGTCAGTGTGATGGGCGTGGGCTTGGGAAGACTCTGGGAGGTAGTGCAAGACAGGGGGGCCTGGTGTTATGCAGTCCATGGGGTCACAAAGAGTCGGACACGACTGCATGACTGAACAACAACTTTCAGTCTCATCAAGAGACTCTTTAGTTCCTCTTCACTTTCTGCCATTAGAGTGGTATCGTCTGCATATCTGAAGTTGTTGATATTTCTCCTGGGAATCTTAATTCCGGCTTATGATTCACCCAGCCCAGCATTTCACATGATGTACTCTGCATATAAGTTAAATAAGCAGGGTGACAATATGTAGTCTTGTCATACTCCTTTCCCAATCTTGAACCAATCAGTTATTCCATGTCTGGTTCTCACTGTTGCATTGAGATTTCTCAGGAGACAGGTAGGATGGTCTGATACTCTTTAAGACTTTGCCACAGTTTGTACAATCAAGGACTTTAGTGTAGTCAATGAAGCACAAGTAGATGTTTTTCTGGAACTCCCTTGCTTTGTCCATGATCCAGTAAATGTTTTCAATTTGATCTCTAATTACTCTACCTTTTTGAAATTCAGCTTGTACTTCTGGTAGTTCTTGGTTCACATACTATTGAAGCCTAGCTTGTCGTATTTTGAGCATAACCTTGCTAACATGTGAAATGAGCACAATTATTTGGCAGTTTGAACATTCTTTGGCATTACCATTCTTTGGGATTGTGGTCATCTGAATTAGATTTGCCCATTCCCATCCATTTTATTTCACTGATTCCCATGATGTTGATGTTCAGTCTTGCCATTTGACCACATCCAGCTTACCTTGATTCATAGATCTTAGATTTCAGATTCCTATGCAGTATTGTTCTTTCACCACCAGACACATCCGCAGCTGAGTGTCTTTTCAGCTTTGGCACAGCCAGTTCACTTTTTTTGCAGCTACTGTGGTACCTCACAAGACGACTAACTCACAAGACATGAAACGAACAGGATGACCAAAAAAATTTAATAAAATTTATTCCTCTAGATGAGCCGTGACTCACAAGACAAGCAAACTTCGCGTGATAACTTGTGTGTCATCAGTCAGCGTGCTCTGTCTTTCTCGTTCAGGCAGCAATCCTGTGCGAGAGTTTTGTCGATGCTGCCATGTGCTGTTTACTCCATTGTTGCACAGGGAGCAACTATTTCAACGATGCTTTGAGGTGACTGAAGGAACTAACATTACCCTCCAAGAGTTTTGGAAGGAACATTTCAATATTGTGGGCTGTCCCATGAGCATCGATAAAGGGAGGGGTCACCAAGAGAACCCTCAATTCCACTTGGAGAAAACTGTGTCCTGTGTTCTTGAACGTGACCTTGAGAGGGCTGCTCCTGAAAAGGAACTAGTTGTCCATGACATCATGTCTTTGGGAAAGAGCATGGGACTGGAAGTGGATACGAACGGCATTGAGGAGCTGGGTGGAAGAGCATAGCCAGGAGCTGACTACAGACAAACTGATGGATCTGCATCTTGAGCAACAGGAAGAGGTTGTCCTCATCTGAGGGGGAGGAGGAATGTTTGGAGGAATCACTCAGTTCAAATGAGATTAGGGAGGTGTGCGAAATGTGGGGAAGAGTGCAAAGTTTTGTAGAAAAGCACCACCTGAATAAGGCTGTAGCAGCGCGAACAACAAATCTCTTTAATCACAATGCATTGTCACATTTCCATGAAATCCTCAAGTGGAGGCAAAAGAAAGTGTCATTGGATCGATTCCTTGTTAAAGTTGACCAAAAGGAACGACATTCCAGTAAGCTAAAAGAGGACACTGAATCCAAAAAGCATAAATTGAGTGAAAACCTCCCAAGACTTCAGATTGATTCTCCAGGCAGTCCCCCCCTTCACAGCACCCGAAACTCTTCTGAAAGTATGTGTGCATGCACAAAAGTGTCCTTGTCCTCCCCCAAAATAAAGCAGAAATTCCCCTTGTTTCCCTACCCCTGCGGCCCATCCCTTCTCCCCTCAGTATGGAGGCAAGAAACATTTGCAAACCGCCCACGAAATACACCCGGAAAAGCATTGCGGAGGGAAAAGGCAGTTTTGCCTTAGCAGCAGTGGCAGCAGATCTTCCCAGCCAGCAGCAGCAGCCTCGAAGCAGATCCGTGAGTGCTGGTTAGTTTGTTCTATTTCTGCTTTATATTGTGTGTAAATCATGGTTACTTGTTTCAGATTTAGGGACAAATCATTTCTGCATCAAATTCCACTGAAAATGATTTTTTTGTGAATATTTTTGGGGCGTGGAACGGATCGTCCCACTTTCCGTTGTTTCCTATGGGAAACCTCATTTCGCTTTAAGAGCATTTTGCGCGAAGAGTGTTCTTCCGGAACGGATTAGTCTCGTCTTGTGAGACACCACTGTATTCTCCATGGATTTCTGTGATTTAAAGCCACCCATACTGAATGCCCTCACTACCTTTTAGGGAATTACAGAGTTTGGTTGTGTTCTAAATGAAAAATACTTATTATTTCTCCAGAATTTCTCACCATTAAACGTTGAACCCAAGGCCTCTACATTTCCCACACCATATACGTTATGTTTCGGATTTAGATATTTTATTGGCCAAACATGGTTAGACGTGCAAGGAATTTGACTCAGGTACAGCAGCTCTCAGTATATTCGCAAGACAGCAGTAGAGAGAATAATAACAACAATAATGAAGTTAAAGTGTATATCCAAAGTATGCATTCAGTGGAAAGGAAATGTTATAAAGTGTAGAGTTAGAAACTCTATATGTTGATAAACATGTGAACACATTAGGCAGAATTTCTGGGCTAATTTCATATAGTGTGAGACAAGTGTTCAGCTGAATGATGGCACGGGGGAAGAAACTGTCCCTGTGCCTGGTTGTTCTGATATTTAGTACTCTGTCTTGCCATCCAGAGGGAAGAGGTTCAAACAAATGCACTTTCTAAGCTAAGATATAATGTACCCAGAATTTTCTAAATTGGAAAATCCTATATGATACCATCCTGGATGTGCTTATATAAGCTTGGACATATTCATTGGGGAATTTGTGAGTTACGCAAGAATTCTCTCTAGATTTGAATGCAATATTGGCTTAGGTTCTTAAATTAAAAGCAGTTCTTGTCTTTCACTCAGTGCAATAGATATTCCTGGGCCCAGCTCCTCAAGAGTTTGAATAAAAAAAGCATAGTATCACAGTCGCCATCCCTATCTGGTCTCTTGACAGGTAATCCTGGGAACCAGAGGGCAGGTGAAGGCTGACAAGGCTTTCGTTTTTATGTTTAGTTAAACTGAGTTTTACTATTTTCCAAGAAATTTTAAATCTGAGTATTGGCTACTTATGTTCGGTGATTTTAATTTTGGACATTTCTTTATATCTGTGCAGTGATAAATATGCTCTGGCAATCTTATCCAATGGCCCAGTGCTTCTGCTAATTGTTGAACTAACTGATTAGAAGCAAACAAATTCTTAATATTAGGTATGTGGCCCACTCCCTTTGGCTAGAATAGTTCTTGATCAGGGAGGCTGGTGCAGTACAACATGTCTGCAGGACACAAAGCTAATTTATTCCCTAAATTCAATATGTAATTGCTTAAAACTTACTCTGCCCAGGTTGAATCCTATATTTTAAAAACTATCAAAAGATCTCTCTCACACTAATTATCAGGAGTATAATTACCACCATTAGCTACCATTGATACAACATTATTAGCAAATTGTTAACCGGTTGAAGACTTTTAAGTATTTAGAACAGTACTTATTCTTTATTTGTTGGCAAAAAAAATCTTCTGTTTATTGGAGCTTGGAAATATCACAGCAGATTTTAGGAATTGATTTTTTTTGAAAAATATGGACACATAAAGATGTTATCTGCTAATTTATTTCTCAATTTGCAATGTACCCATTGCCCCAAAGAGTTCTTTTTTTAAAAAAAATGTTATTACTTAGATATTAGGCATATCCATAAAAATATACAGGCTGTCAATAAATATAACATCATGGCTGTGATAAAACTTTCTGCAACTTCCAGTAAAATGTATGATGCATCCCACAAATAAAGCAAAAGAACTTGGGAGCTTGGAATAAAATCTTGTAGATTCTATTATTTAGATCCTATTTCCCCTTTCATGGTTTCAGTACACCTGTTTAGGTCTTTATGTAAAGTAGTAGATCTCTGTTATACAACAATATATTAGAATACTAAATCTGAGTACTGATTGGATTTTAGTCCAAGTTGTAGGGTTGGAGTGACTTCAGATTGTTTTTAACTATTTTTTTTTAAATTCTTAGCATAATAAGCCAGTTTTTAATTCTTAGTATAAAGAGCCAGTTTGATGTAGTGGTTAAGATGCTGGTCTAGAAACCAGGAGATTGTGAATTCTAGTCCTACCTTAGGCATGGAAGAGAGCTAGGTGACCAGCTAGTCACTCTCTCTCAGCGCAACTCACCTCACAAGGTTGTTGTCGTGGGGAAAATAGGAGAAGAAGGACTATTACTATTAATATTCATTGCCTTGAGTTATTTATAAAGATGGGATAAAAATCTGATATTAATATTAGTGTTAAAAATGCAGGCTTAAACTAAATTGAAGATGCTAATGAACATTGATTTCTGATTCTTTTAGGACATATGCTGTGTTGAATAACATCCTAACTTTGGAATCTTGATTTAATAAAACAATGAAAACAAGTAGCATGTTGATACGTAGAAATGTTATCACATCCTTTGCACGAGTAAATTAATAAATCTGGAAGCAATACTGCCACATTAAGTAGCAGTATTGAAAGTCTTTGGATTTCGGTGGCATATAAATTTAATAAATAAATTAATTAATCACTATTAGAAATCTTAAACATCATGACTTGTTAAGCAAGGATTCATGGTTTAATGTAAACATGTTCAGTTTCCATTATCCTGTAAGGAAGTAAATGGGAATTTTAAAAGCTATTTTATATTTTTGGATGATGTTTTAGCCTTTCAAAATTATAACTTTTGTTCTTACATGGAAACCTCTATCTTTAATTCTGTATTCCTTTGGTATCAAATGTTAACTCACATTTTTACTTGTTTTTTGCATGTTTTACTGTTCCCAAACCATTGTTGCTATGTTCTGTTACTAAATGAATAAATGCTACATCTGTTAACTTTCCTAGTCCTTTGCAAACACTAATAAAGGCTTAACGATACCTTTATAATCTAACAAGGGTCCAAAATGAGCAAGCCCTTCATACTTGTGTTGGTGTGAGAAAATATAAAAGAAAGTAAAGCAAAGAAGTTCACCTTATCTGCCCTACTGTGGAGTAGGGGTATAAGTGGAGACATATTTTTGTAGAAAATAAGTAAACTGCAATGATGTAAATAGCATCTTGTTGCATAATGTTTCAATAGATTTCCATGAAGTATTCAGATTGCTGGTTTTAACCTATAAAGCCCTATATATGGCTTGGTTCCCAGGTACCTTCAGAACTACCTCTTTCAACTGGAATTAACCTGTCTAATATGCTTCTCAGGGAAGATATTACTGCTAGTCACTCATTTCTATACAGTAAAGGCAAAAGGGATCAGAAATTGTGGTTTTTGGCAAGAGTGTACGCCCTATGGAATAATCCTGCTAAGACCAGGCTGGTGCCTACCTTGAATGCACCAAATGGAAGCCAATTAATATCATACTGTTTTTAAGTTTTATTAAGTGATTACAATGGTACACAAATACAATAATTACTCCATTGTAATGGATTGTGTCTGGACACTACTATCTTGGTCAGTTTTCACCTTGTCTTCAACCTTCCCATTTTTATGAAAAATTTTGAGAAGGTGGTCACAAAGAAGCTTTAGAAAGCTCCGGAGGAGAATGGATGACCCGGATCCTTTCCAGTTAAGTTTAGGCCTCGGTATGGAACAAAACACGAGTAATGACACTTGTGGATGATTTCTTGTTGCAGTGGGATGAGAGTGGTACATCCATCCTGGTTCTCCCTGATCTTTCACTGGCTTTCAGGACCATTGTTCACAGTATCTTTTTGGACTGGCTTGGGGGGCCAATTGTATGATACATGAGTTCCAGTGTGACAGGTAAAGCGATAGATTGAGGAAGCTGTGATAAGATTTCTCATAATGTTGGGAGAAACATGGAAAGAATGAAAGTTCTACCATACATCCTTTGTCCTGTGTCAGTGCCAAGACATTAACCAGCACCATGTTATTTATAGGCCTCAACCAAGTCAAGCAAGGGACCTGTGAGGTGGTTGCAGTGCATCGGTGTTGCAACAAGAACAGGATTGAAGAACGGTCACAGACTGTCAAGTGCTCTTGTCTTCCTGGTCAGGTTGCAGGCACAACACATGCGCAGCCGTCTTGTGTCGAAGGTAAGTATCTTCCACCTTATTGGCTTCACAATTGTAGGAATCTCTCTGTCTCCTTGTAAATTCCTCACTGGTAAAAAAAGAATAAATTCTTCTATTTATTATAGTTAGATGTGTTTCAAAACTGATGTTTATTTATTTGTATCCTACCTTTATTATTTTATGAACAACTCAAGGTGGTTAACATATTTGACACACCTTCCTCCTTCTCCTCCTATTTCCCCACAACAGCAATGCTGTGAGGTGAGTTGGGCTGGGAGAGAGTGACTGGTCACCCAGCTGGCTTTCATGGCTAAGGCAGAATTAGAACCTACAATCTCCTGGTTGTTAATCTGTTAAGCACCAGACCAACTTTTTCATAGAAAAGTTTTTGAATCTGAACTGCCAACTTGACCTTATTTGATACTGTATGTTGAGTTTTTTTAGCTAAAAAAAATTACAATGAAGGAATTAGTTAATTATGCTGGAGCATTTAGCCCCCATCAGCATAGTCACTACCACTTTTTCTGCAGTCTCACTATACCAGAACAGATCTACCTCTTTCGTCTACTAAATCTCTTGAAACAGTCAAAATGTTCGAGCATGAAGAAACACAGAGGGATTTCATGGTTAATGAGAGAGATGGAATCGTTTCATTAGATTGATTGAGTATCTCACCTTTCCTGCAGGCTGCTTCATTGGGATCTCCCTTCATATTCCTGCAATACCAAATTCTAGGAGGAAGATTGGGCTGAGGCAGAGAGTAATTGGCACAAAGTCATCCAAAGAGTTTCCATGTCTGAAAGAAACTTAGGCCCATTATAAGGCTAACACTGGAGACTCAGTGGAAGCCAATGAAAAATGGGGATCATCTTCTGATCACCTTCACAAGCCATGCTAGTAATGAAGAGGGAAGTAATGAGACTTAAGGCTTATTTCTGTGAGATTAAGCTGCATGAGAAATGGGCATTTCTATTTTAGCAGAGCTGTTTAAACTTATTTGTCATTTGGATTACAGTCTGGTTTAAAGATAGGCGCACCCTAAGAGAGAATAATACCAATAATACAACCAGACATGGGGACAGTTTTTTGCCCCGTGCCATCATTCAGCTGAATACTTAATTGATGCTATATGACAGGACACAGTGATTATTATAGTGCAAGGAATTCTAAATTAATCCAGAAATTCACTCTAATGTGTATACATACTTATCAATACATTGTGGTTCTACTTTCTACACTTTCCTATATTTCCTTTCTATTGGCAGGGTAACCTTTACCTTTTTTACTATTGAATACATAATTTAATTTTAGTTGTTTATGTCATTATTTTATTTCCTGTTGTCTTGCAAGAATACTGAGATCTGATGTACCAGAGTCAAATTCTTTGCATTTTTAACCATGCTTGGCCAGTAAAGTACCTGAATCTGAATCAAG
>JANHZU010001924.1:105089-115360 GCA_032468055.1 Acrochordus granulatus
TACTTTTTGATGGGGATCTGTCATAACTTCGGTTATGACAGTTGCTAAGCAACTGGCCATAAGTCAAAGGCTACCTGGATATCTTCTGTTTCTTTTCTACCTCTCTCTGACTCTGGCCATGCATAAGAGCAACTCCCCTAGTCTGGATAGGTGGACCTTCTGAAATGATACCTGCTATTTGAATGGCTGCAGCAGATATTTATATAATTCCTATGAAAATGTGAAGGGTTTCCCTT
The DNA here is from genome assembly GCA_032468055.1 of Acrochordus granulatus. Classification (NCBI taxonomy): domain Eukaryota; kingdom Metazoa; phylum Chordata; class Lepidosauria; order Squamata; family Acrochordidae; genus Acrochordus; species Acrochordus granulatus. The sequence goes on from JANHZU010001924.1 coordinate 105,326, forward strand.
CCATGATTAAGTGCATATTAATGCCTGGAATTTTAGATTACTTTAAAGAAAATCAAGAAAATGCTTAATGTAATACTTTCCTCCACCATCCCCATCCAAACCACCAGAGTGACTGGATTTCTCTCCTACTGGACAGTTTTATGTTGAACAATGAGAACTGTACATTCTACTTAGTGCTTCTGTTAATAGCAGTGAAAAAATCCTAAATAGAAAATGTTATGAGATTTGTATTTAAATGAAAGCAAAACAATACATTGTTTAATAGCTTCTTGCTAATTGATATTGACATAGAAAGTATATTTATTAAGCCATGTAAAATAAGCTTAACGTCTCTTTTCATTGCTTTAAAATAGATTAGCAATAACACAGAAGTTCAAATTTTTCTAACTTCCCTGATGTTTTAAACTATGAATTAACCCAAGAATTAAAGACATTTCAGTGGTGAAATCTGCCTTAGGCAGATTATAGTCCTGCTGCCAACTTTTGAACCTTATCTAATGTTTATGTCTTCCATGGAAGGTACTAATGAGTTCAATATTTTCAGTTAATTTAAGTATTCTGTGGAAAGGAAGCATCACTTTGTGGGGCTTGTGATCAGCAATTGTGTGTATGGGTGACTGAATTAGTATGAACAGGCATCAAGACAATGTGAACAAATCTGAACTGAGAACAAAAACATCTTATGGAGGCAAATATCAAGAGTACTAGCATGTACAATAAGTGGAGGCAGAGGGACAAAAACTCATCTACAAGGGTTCAGCTTGTGCAGAACTTTCACAAGTGGTGGATAAAGCAGGATGAATGGTGTAGCTCATCCACTTTTTTGGATAAACCTATTTGCACTACGTCCCCATTGTATTTTGGATTTTAACCATGTGTTTCCTTCTGGGTAGAAAGTTTGTGTTCAGAGATGGATTTAATGTAACAGATGTTAGTACTGATCTTCTGGTTTTAATTTTTGTATTTTTTTAAAAAACCCTTTGGCTCTCTTTTAATATTCATCTGAGCATAAAAGGAAAGAGTAAATTTGCTAACTGATTAATAATTAATAATGCATACACTTATACTTTTTAATTGTATCAGAAGGTATCTAAAACAAATCTGATTAAATCTTTTCATGGATAACCCCCGCAGTCAAAAGAAATAGAGAAGAACCTCCACCTCCTGCAAAGCATTGGTGCATATCCCAGGTTAGATGGAACATAACTTGTTTTTGAGTTGTTGAAATCTCAAATATAAGATTACTTTCCTCAGATATCTTATATATTATCAGTGTCACATATTATCTTCTCCGATTCAGAGATTAAATATGGCCTGTATGTTTACACATTTCAAATCACATATATTTGGACATACAACTCAAATGAAATTACTCTCTGTGTGTATACATTCATCTATTCCAAGGCAAGTCCTATAATTTTTTATATACTATGCACTGTAAAACAATACACTTATGATGTGGTATAAATTCAAGTTGTTTACTTTAAAATATGCATCTAGATGGCAGAAGTAGCTTCTATTTGCTTTTTATTTTTTTACAATATTCTGATATTTGCCCTAACAGATTTTTGTTGAAAGTGTTGACTGATATGTTCTGAGAGTTAACAAAGGAAAGATTATGAATGCATGTATTGGATGTGCAAAGCAGGCACCTCTGCACTTCCCCTTCAGTATGGTAGTTTAGAGGTTTATTTTTAATTTATAATATAAACTTTGAGATAATTTATTCTATATTTAGGGCAGGAATCCATGTATGTCCACTTACAGTTTGCAAATCTTATTTTTTTGAGGATGAATGCAACTCTGAGGTTTCTGTGCTGCAGCAGCCTAAAGGAGCTTTTTGATTAAGGTTGTCTGTTTCTGCCCTCACTTGTGTAACTAATTATTTTCAGAATTCATTTCCTTTTCAAAGAGCTGACCCTATTGCCCCCAATTTAGGCTTAGCAACTTGAACATTTTTGAATATATGTACCAATATATTTAAAAAACCAGAATAGAATAAAATCTGAGAGCAAAATGAAATACTAGCTATGTCCCTAAATTTATTTAAGCCACTGTAAATTTACATCAAAATGGAATGCCAGATAGCAATTAATTTATATAGTGGAAAGAATCCATGCAGGGGGGAACATTAATGTTTGAGAAAGCCTTTTGGATAAAAGGTGAAACGTCTTCTACTTGAAAAATCCAATCCAGATGCCTGCTTTTTAAACTTTTGTTGCAATGTAATTACCCTGGACGAGTGAGAGTCTTCACAGACAAGTTTCTCAATATCACACTATGCCCATGGATGTCTCTCTATGATTATTTAGTCCAGCTTGTATATTGTTCAATGTACAACAAGTATTAGGAATCAAGTGACAGTATGTGAACCATCAACAGCTATTCAGAACTCCTCTTTCAAGATAGCTTGCTGTTGATGCTCATTTTTATACAACAATTTTTTTAGTCATTTGATTTAGACTTTTTAGACTTTGATTAGGACAATACATTTACTATGTCTGCTCCTGGTTGTATGTGGAAATAATAGCAGTCAAGTTGCTATACTGTCCTACCTGATAATCCATTAGGGTTATATATTTTCAATCAACTACTTGGCATTCTGGTGTGAATATGATTATAATTTGCCCTTATATGCAATATCTATCTTGATTGTCAAGGATTTGTCATATACAACTTTGTATACATTTTCAGGATTTGGCAATATAAAAAAATAATCTAGTATGAAAAATAAAACTAAGGCTTGTGCCTTATTGAGGAGAATATTCTATATATCTGATTCATCTATTGTTGAAGAATATTTGTATGAATCTAATCATCAGATCCATGCTTCCAGAAAATGTTTTATGGCATGATAAAAACTATTTCTATATCTGTTAGAAGAGTAGCCAAACCGAAGCTTGCCATAAGTTCTCTGGTGCCACATGGAGTAATTGCAACAATATCTGCTTGGCAGTCATAAAATCTCCACTAGCTCTGAATCCAAGTGAAGGATTAAACATCAATAGGGATTCTGCTGGCTATAGGACCAAAAAAATTCTAACATAGGATTTATATAGTATCATTATATCTTCTTGTCATAATTCCTTCTTTATTGGAGAGAACTGTGACTTAAATGTGAAATTATGAAGGTCCAAAAATGGATTTTGCCTAGTACCTTACATCTTTAGGAACAAATAGCTCAAATTTCATTGCTGTTACCATTTATTTTAAAATGTCATTTTCTAACAGATGCTGAAAAAAATATTCAGTACTAAAATTTTTGGTCACAGTTTTCACTTTTTGCACATATTGTGCTGCTATGATAGAAACTTGCTTTAAATTCAATCTCAAAAATATCCTCCTTTTTGAAAAAATAGAGAATGCAATATATTCACTTCCAAACAGGCTAGCGTCCTGTCTGCGTGTTAATAGATTACAATTAAATCCTTATCCTAAACCTTAGGATTGCTAATACTAATAGGTTTAGGTGACCTAAAAATATATATATTTCCCCTTTAGTTTGGACAATATACAACCAACTTGACTTACAGACATTTGTTTAGTGACCTTTAGTCACAACAGTATTGAAAAAAATGTCTTAACAACTGGTCCTTGCATTTATGACCCTTGCAGCATTTCCACGATTACATAATCAAAGTTTAGATATTTGACAACCAGCATATATTTATGATAGTTGCAACATCCCAGGATCATATGATCACCATTTGCAACCTTCCCAACTGGCTTCCAACAAGAAAAGTCAATGAGGGAAGCCACATTTGTTTTAACAACTGCAGTAATTTGCTTAATAACTGTGGCAAAACAATGGAAATTCTGGCCCCAATTGTGATCAAATGCCAAGGATTATTTGTACTATTAAAGTTAAATGCAACTTTATAAGCTGTTACTGGAAGATTACGAATCTGCTTGAACATCCCCTTCCAACCTAGGAGAAACCAAGAAGTATCTCTTACATTATTCAGGTATTGCATTATTCAGTTCTTTCTGTATCCTACTTTTTAACCGTAAGAGAACATGTACAGCAGTTACAAGGGCTATCGAATCATTTATCAAAAGTTTATATCTGGCTAATACATTAACTTACATTTCAGACCATCATTATTTAATATATTTGATTACATATGGATCGTTATGATTTATTAGCTAGATTCAAGCACTAAATCTTCTGCTGAATTATATTCAATGTCTATAGTTCGGTCTGGGACCTATTTGTGGAAAGCTTCTGATGCAGAAAAAAATTTCTGTTGGCAGGGCAGAATGAAGAAAGGGAATGCTCTCACCCTTCGTGGTTCTCTGCACATTCTCATTGAGGGAGGCTTTGGAACATTGTGGCAGAGAATGGCAAGGAAATATTGGATTACAAGCTGATATTTTTTGTAACTTTCAGTAAATTAAATAAAGAAAAAGTTGAAGATAACAAATTTCTCAAATATACGTATTAAAATGTAAGTATCTCTAGAGATATGTTACTGACACAGATCAACACCTAACAATCCAGTTAGAACGTTATTTGTATTATTTGAATCCATAAAAATAAAATGTATAGCGATGTTTTTTTAAATATATGAAATAATGGACAACATTATTCAAAAACTGATAAAAGATTACTTGTAGGAAATATTTTACATGAGTTTATGTTACTGACTTTTCTAACAATGGAAAAATTCACAGAAAAAGATTTCTTTCCCATACTTAGATGTTCACGGTATATTTGTACTAATCATTCCATAATACAGACTATCCATTTCTGCATAAATCAATTTTGTATTATAAAGCTGTTTATGCTTGTATATAAACATTGTTTTGATCAATATTTCAATATTATTTAATCAATTAGTTTATTTTTCACATTTTTAAACTGCCCATTTGCATCAGAGAGGGATCATAATCATAATCATTTTGCAATAGGCAGTAAACAAAATCTTGTAATTCATTGTTAATGATAAATTAACAACTATTTCCATACAAATGATGCTTGATCACCATACTCTTGAAATAAGTTTCATGGTGCTTATTGAGCATGATTCCTAGCAGAAAATGTATAGGGATGGAGGTTTAATTTTCTGTATATAGTCATACAAATCATCCTATTGGAATCAGCTGACTTGTTAACTTGCTGAAAGACAATTATGTAGTTAAGGTTTTTGCCCAATCAGATTAGAAATTCTACAAGTCAGCTACTCATAGCAATGAGATAGTTATGTTTTTCAGGGCTCAATGAAGCCATATGTTGCATGCACAGAAGACATTTTCACTGAGATTCTTCTCAAAGCAAAACAGTTCTCTGAAAGGGTCATGCAGTCCTAGTTATTCCCTCCATGTTTTAACACTGCAAATATTATGAAGTATTGTCATTAAAAAACTCATAAAAAAGCACAGTTTACCAAGTTGTTGATTGAACCATAATATGATCCCAGAACGCTGTATGAGAAAGAGAGAGAAACAAATAAATAAATTTGAGACTTTTGTAATGCTGTATAAGACCAATCAGATTAAAATTCTATGTATGAACCACTTTAACACAGCAGCCCCATTTTTTTAAAAAAGCAGCAATCCTCTAAAGCCCTTTTAAAATAAACACATTTGAACAACGAAAAATAATATATATTTCAATTAGAAACAATAATGTCATATTTACTTAAGACCTTTTACATACTACTTTTTCTTATTAACTACAATTATTTTAATTATGCATACTGTTAAGTCAAAGTGTTTAGGTTAATGACTATGATTATTTGGTTAGTTTATTTAGTTGTTTAAATTTGTTTATTGATTTGACTCTCAAACTGTGAACTATTCTATTGGGTAGAATTTTGAAATTCCTGCTGTGACTTTCATATTTGTGTTGTGCCTTGGCAGTATCACATTGCTGTTATTATTATTATTAGAAAGTATCATGATGTTTTACAGTCATTTTGAGTTATGGGCATAATCAAAAGTGTTTTCTCAGAAATAACACTGTAATACATTGCCATTTTTCCTATCTTTTATTCTGTCAGGTCTACGGTTCTGCTTACCTCTTCTCCTGGACAGGTTACCCAGAGTTTCTTGAGTGCAAGAAAATATAAGAGCTGATTATACCTGTTAGCCACTCCTAGCTCACTGTAAATACATCTTCAATCTACATTTCAAAGATTTACCTCAAAACTGCCAACGTAAGTCCTTCTGAGTGGATTGCCCACAGTATTTCTTTCTGATCTAGGAACAATCCCAGCTTTGGTTAACTATGGTGCCTGGCATAACCCCTTTCCCTTTGCAAATGGCTGTTGCACTATGGAGCCATTTCACCCTGAGCTGCTGCAGTCCTACGTTCTGTCCTGATTGACAGGTGCCTTCTTTAAAAGAAGCTTTTGGAACATTTAGCTTATTAAGTCAATGAACTTTTACTCTATTGAACCCAATCTCTTGCTTTGAGTACTGCAAGTCTCCCCTTTCTCCCCTCCTCCACCTCCACCCCTACACCCAAATCTTTATGTTACAAAGGAGACACGTTGGAACAAAAAACACAGTTTCAGTTTGCTACTATGAAGCTGGATCATCAGTTTTATCTTGCTACAAAGTTTCCATGGATCTACAGTGAAATATAGAAAGGAAGGAATAAATAGTTCAGTTGGCATTAGCATCCATTGAGAGAACATTTGAAGCGTGTGTGAAAGCATCCAAATCTTTAAATATCTGGGAAATTAGAGAGCCCACAGGCCCACCAGCAAGGTTTATCTTCCCTGCATGGGTTGGAAGAGCAAGAACCATGAAAACTACCAGTTGAATCCTGGTTGAGGTCCAGACTGAGTACCAGCCCCTCCTTGTTGCCCAACCTCTGAAATCTGAACTGGAGTTTTTAACATCTACTCCAGGAATCGCAAGGCATATCAAGGAAAAGAAGTTGTTTAGGCTGTTGTACATATTATCTCTAGAGGAGCTGATGAGCACCGTTTATATTAAAATTGAAAAATATAAACAGATTTGGTAGAATTTCATGGCTACAGAAATAAAATGAAAATCCAAAAAGGCTCCTAATAAAGCAAATATATTTTGGGCATGTATATTGAATGCTCATTATTGTACCATTTCTTTTGCGGGCCCCAATTTGTTTAGAGTATGTTAAACGATTAATTCTGTGCCAGCAGGTCTGTGTCAACTAATTAGTGACTACATAGATATATTTCCTTCATGACAGTCTTCTAATGATACATACACCCATTGCCACTGTAACTGAGTCCATCTCCTGCTCATAGTCATCTTCTTTCAGAATATATGCCAATGGAATATTGCAGTTGTGAAGTTAATTTCTGTTCTTCTTGAAATACCTCCCTGAATTTCAGTGATCTCTATTGGTTTGCTTCCTGGCACAATCTGTAATATTTAATCTGCCAGGAACACATAGTAATTGAAGTTAATTGTTAGGTTAACATAATTCAGGGAATCTAGTTCTGCTGTATACTCAAGATACTCTGAGTGTATTGTAGGCAATTGCTGACTCTATTGTAGAGCTCTGCAAAGAGCACATTGATGCTTGCAAGGTGTTTCCTGGGTGACCCCTGTGGAAATGTTTCTGTCTTTAGGAGATAGCCTTCAGATGAGCTTGCCAAAACTTCCAGAGGATGCAGCTGCTTTAAACCTTAAAGGACAGATACTTTGCTTGCACCATCACACTTAGTGAAATATTCTTATTTAATGCTTTGCACATATTAAATAAGTACAAAAGAGATACTGTATAAGCACGAAAATATAACTTTATTCTGTTCTCCATTTTTAGGCTGCTATGTTCTACATTGCCAGAAGATGGAGGCCTTGTCTTATTAAGGGAATAACACAATGTCTACTGGTATTTTTTTTTATCAGTGGTTTTGATGGTCAAGAATGAATAGATGTTTTAAAAAGCTAAATTTGCTATTTGTGTACAAAAAGCAGAGGCACTTTTTGTCTTAGGAAATTTTGTTCATAATCCTAACTTACTTTTTTAAAATCAGCAACAAAACTTGTCATAGCAAGTGTGAATTAATCATATTTATGAATGGAATCAGTCTGTTGTCTAACTATATTTTGGTTCCATAAGAGCTGTAAATGGCCTTGCAGTACCTCATGGCAGAGTCCTTTATTTTTAATACAGTTACAAATACAACAAAGGGTCTCTGCTTCCCCCTGTCTTTACAGCTTTCTCATTTGGTCCTGGTCAGCAAAAATCCATTAAAACCCCAAAACAAGAACATGTATATTTTTCTATTTCTTCGTTTTATTTTCAACCATCTTGATTTTTATTCCCTTTGAATAGAATCCCAGGACTTGATTTCTTTCCATTTCTTTTGTCTTTGTCTCTTCTTAGAAATTCCTTTAAAACTTTAACACATTTCTTTTGTAAATCCAAAAATGAAAAAAGATATCTAAGTCATTCTTCTGGTTTGTTGTATAGATATCTCTTTTAATATCAACTAGTTTCATTTGTATATCCAATATAACATCTTTATCCATATCATTCTTGTAATCTATGATTTTTAAATCTACATTTAAATCAGCCTCAGAATCAGTCATGTTAATAACAGACAATCTTAAAAGTAACTTTTGAGTGCATTGATCCCAAATATTCTTAAATTTATCCAAATTTATATCTCCATCCCGGGTGATACAAGTGTGGCCATGACTACCCTTTTGCAGTGCCTGGAGGTTTTGAGGGTCTGGATGGGGAACAACAAGATTTGACTGAACAGAATTAGTGGCTGTGGATATGGGGGACTTCAGAATCTGGGGGCTTGACAACTTTAGTTCTGGATGGGGTAGCATTGACCCAGACAAACCAAGTATTCAACTTGGAGGTTCTCTGAGACTTGTGACTCCTGCTTGATGAGCAAGTGGCAGTCATGGCGAGGAGAGCCTTTGCACAACTTCATGTTGTACACCAGTTGAGCCCATACCTGGATCAGGAGTCCTTGTGCTCAGTCACTCAGGCCCTAATCATCTCTCACTTGGATTATTGAAAGGCACTCTACATGGAGCTACCTTGAAGAGCATCTGGAGACTACAACTGGTGCAGAGTGCAGCTACACGGACAGTCTTTGGAATCCCAAGAGTGACCCTTGTGACATCACTGCTCCAGGTGATTGGAGACTCCAGGAGGTAGTGCAAGACAGGGGGGCCTGGCGTAATGCAGTCCATGGGGTCGCAAAGAGTCGGACACGACTGCATGACTGAACAACAAAATGTATTGTATTTCCAACAGTTACAACATCCTGGTCTCACCTGACCACCATATTCAACCTTCCCAACCAACTTCCAATAAGCAAAGTCCATGGGGGAAACCAGATTTGCTTAATGCCTACATGATTCACTTAACATTTGCTTTACAACCATGGCAAAAAGAAGTAATAAAATTGGATACAGCTATTTAACAACCATCTTGCTTTGCAATGGACATTCTAGTCCCAATTGTCATAAATCTTGGACTACCTGTATTTGTTAGACCACTGACATAAGCAAAAAACCAACAACAATAGATGACTTAAATTTGCATAAGATTAAGTAAAAAGAAAATGGGGAGGGAGATTATGATAACCACTCTGCCTCAGACCTCTCAATTGCCATTTTGTGATTTGGAATGGCTGATTCTGCAAATCATGGATAAATGAATCCTGGTGTAGTAAGAGTATAAATCCAACCTTTAGAAGACCCTATCAAGTCAGAATTTGTTTGTTTTTGGAAACATTCCATTCTCTTGACTTGTTTTTTTTTTAAGAAAGTATATGTACTGTAACACAAACCTTTGGTAATTATTTGGTTGGGGAGAACTGATGTGCCTTTCATAATGACAAATTTTTGAGCTTCCATCTTTACTAAAACTACAAATTAGTTGTAGGTGTCTTCCTGCTATCTCCTCCAGGAAAGCATTGATAAGAAAGGAAATTACCCAAAGATAGTTCTTTGGTTTATGCAAAAGCTGCACTTGATTACTTTTTACCTCTGTATGTGAAGACTCTCACTCGTCCAGGGTAATTGCATCGCAACAAAAGTTTAAAAAACAGGCATCTGGATTGGATTTTT
>JANHZU010001924.1:133925-145297 GCA_032468055.1 Acrochordus granulatus
AGAATTGAGAAAGCCTTTTGGATAAAAGGTGAAACGTCTTCTACTTGAGAAAAATCCAGTCCAGATGTCTGTTTTTTAAACTTTGTTGCGATATCACACATAAAAGACATTATTGGAAAGGAACAGTTACAACCAAGTGCAAATAAATTGGTGAAAGAGCTGGAGAAAGTCCTTTAATTGAGCTAATCACTATGAAACTGAGAAGTAAATAATTCTCAACTTGGTAAGTATCCTTGGATGAGGATTTGAAAGGGGAAATCAGGCCTTCCCAAATCTCTTTACCAGCATATACTGCAAGTTACAGCAACAGACAGAGATGCTGTGAAAAGATGGAGTCCCTGCTCCCTCCCTCTCAAGTCTCTGGAGAAGTTTGGAGTCTTGGTATTTAAAATTATTCTGTAATTACAGGTATCCTGAATATTATCAAAATAGATATAATTCTTTGGACATCCAAAATATCTGTGTAACTTTGGCATTTATCCATGCAGAATCACTATTCAGTATAGTTGCAGGAGTTGGTACAAATTGGATTTTTCTGAGAATTGCTAAACATCTAAAAATCTAATATAAAACTTGATGTTAGTATCCCTTAGTGAGTTGGAAATCAGGATTTCCTAATACATCTTAATGCAAATATCTTAATCAGCAAATTGAAATGTGCATACCTGTTTAGATTGTGGTCAATATATCATGAAGTTATACCACATAGGATTTCCAATACTTGGTGAAAATAGGGTCCACTCAATAAAGCATTTACCCAAAAAGAAAACTCATGGAAACTCCATGGTAGCAAGTTGATGAGAGTAGCCAGTTTTATGAAATCTTACCAATCCCAATGATGATACAAAAGCTAATGTTGATGTACTTTATGCAGTATTAAAAAAATGTTTTTAAAAAATTTGAAAATGGGTAACCTAAATGTGAAAGCCAAGACAGACTGATCCACATATTGATCACATGGATTTGCCATCAATGGTGAAAGCTTTGGAGTTACAGGAGTGGAAAATGAGAACATTATTCCAAAGATAATGTATAAAAATTTCTTTACAAATGATTAGGTATTTGTACAGTAGCTCAGAGCTGTTAGTAAGGGAGGCTTCAGCTTCTTTAAAGAAACTTAGTCTTCTCAGCAGTACTGTGGAGCAAAGCTGGATATGAAAAAGTCATTTGATGAGACAATTAAAAAATGAACATCTACAAAAACCTTGGCTAATGATACTTTCACATATTGTTAATAGCAACAATAACTGTTTGGACAAGATGAATTCTAGCACAAAGATAAACCAGTTTTAAAGGGATTAAAAAACGAAATAAAAATCAATGGAATGTACTGTACTTTATTGTTTTATTCACTGAGCATAACGAACTGAGTTGTTTTAAAGTGTACATAAAATGTATTGAGAAAGCTTAAAGGCCAAAGAAGTTATCTGATACAAACTAAAAGCTTTCGGATCTTCCTTATCTTTTGTCAGTATTTACCAAACACTATCCACAAATTCCTTTTTTTCCTCTGATTCCAGAGAGTCCTATTAATCCTTTAAATCAATTGATACCTTATTTATCTTTATTGGGGCCATTTCCTTGATGTACACTGCTCCTTTCATGAAAAGTTTCGAAGACCAGGTTCCATATTGATCACGTTCATAGGCTGTCAACCTTCAGTAAAAATTAATTTGTGATTTTTAAAATTTTTGCAATGTTTGGTGGTTGCAAGATTTGAGCCAATAGAAAATTGCACCTGTGCCATGGAGGATTTGAAGTTCCCTTACATCCTGCCAGTGATCTCTGGACTACTGATTGGGAACCCCTGCTTTAGCTCTTTTTGAGTTACAAAACAGTACCTTAATTATTCTCTTGTTCTTTCACAATCACAAAATGGGGCCAGATTATTTGGGGAACCTCCTCTCCCCACTATTTCTGCTTGTCCCATTAGGTCTGGCAGAAGTTGTTCAGGTTCTGTCTGCTAAGGATTGCTGTCTGGTTGGGTTCAGGCAGAACATGTTCTGTCATTGCATCCACTCTTTGGAACACCATCCCATGGAGCTCAGATTGGTCCTGACTCTGATGAGCTTTTGTAAGGCCTTAAAATTTGGCTTTGCCACTGGGCCTGAAGAGTAGGCAATGGGACTGAGCCCATACATTGCTTATGTTAATTTGTGATCAGTGGAAATGTTTTTACCCCAGCTACTGTTTTATGTGTGTGATTTTTGTTTTTCTGTTTTTTTTCTGCTTTTATATTTTTGAACACTGTTAGCTGCCTACAGTCATGACCTTGGATGGGCGATCATATAAAATGGAAAAATAAAATATGAACTTTATTTATAAATAACTTATATTTTGTAAATATAGAGTTACATTCCAATGCCTCTGTACTTTTAGTGGAAGGGAAATTCACAGTGTAAAATGATAATCCAAAGGAATACAGACTCCGTCAATAAAATCCAAAACACTCAACAAGATACTACTTTCTGAAAAACTAAGGGGAAATATCAACACACTACTGTCATGGGTGCTCAGTGTTTGGTGAATCTCTAGAAGAAAGAAGGACTTGCAAAGAATTCTAAAACACCTTTGATTCGAGCTTCAGATTTGTCTTGAGAACAAAAGGAGCATTTATTTTTATTATTTATTTATTATTTATTAAATTTCTTTGCCACCCCACTTACTGTCAGAGTGGTGGCTTACAATAAAAATGACCAAAAGATGTATAGCCAATTAATAAATAGATATAAAAAGTAAAAGCAAGAATAAAATATAGAAAAAAGCAAGTTGGTAACAAAATAAAGGTGGAATCATTAATCGAGTAACCACTTCATTGATGAAACCTGGCTACCTGGCCCCCAGGCCAGCCTGCAGAGCCATGTCTTTAGTTTTTTTGGAAGGCCAGAAGGGTGACGGCTGATCACACTTTGGGTGGAATGGTGTTCCAGAGGGTAGGCACCATGGCAGAAAAGGCTGAAAGGATCCCTTACTGCCAGCACAACTGGAGTGGGCAGAATCCATTGGGGTGAGACAGTCCCTTAAGTAACCTGGACCCTTGCCATGAAGGGCTTTATAGGTGATAACCAACACCTTGAATTGCACCCAGAAACAACCCAGCAATCATTGCAGCTCATGTAACAGTGGTGTTGCATGGGTTGACCTTGGGACCTCAAGAACTGTCCATGCAGTTGCACTTTGTATCAGCTGTAGTTTCAGATGCTCTTCAAGAGTAGCCCCATATAGAGCGCATTGCAACAGTTAGGTTGAGACTGCATTTCCTCAAAACAGTTTGCCATACCATTACCACAATGTCAATGCTTTGAAAACCAGGATTGGAAGTTAATCATCTCCTTCCTCCAAGAGTGAAAATGAGAAAAGTAGAAAAGAAAAGATGATTTCATAGCACATCACTTATAGTACATTGGAACCTTGGATTGTAAGTACCTCAGTTAACGAGTGTTCCACAAGACGAGCAAATTTTTTTAATAAAATATAATTCGGTTAATGAGTGAAAACTTGCAAGACGATGCAATGAGCTTTTGCGGGAAATCTCACAACTGAGCCAATGGTTCTTCTTTCTCGCAGCATAAAAAGCATAAATTAAGTGAAAGTTATTCAAGAGAAAGAACTCCCGAGATTCAGATTCCAGATTCTCCTTCCAATAACCCTCCCCCTCCTCTCCTCCTTCTCATCTTCCTCATGCCAGCCAGGACTCTTTTCAAAATGAGAGAAGATTGACCTTCCGTCTTCCCTGTCACTCACTCACACACACACAGCCCTCCTCGCACGGCACCATCCAGCCCGTCCCCCTCCTGCCCATCTCTTCTCCCCTCTCATAGCATGGAGGCAAGTTATAATAAGAAACATTTCCAAACTATCCAGGAAAGACCCCAGGAAAGGTGTTGCTGAGGGAAAAGGCCATTTTGCCCTCAAGTGGCAGCGGCAGTGGATCCTCCTGATCCAACAGGGGCCGCTCTGGCAGCGCAGATTGAGCAGCCACTGATTGCCAGAATCTGCCTCGGAGCAGATCCATAATGATAAGATTAGCACTCAAAGCAGCTACCCCTTCCCAGGAAAGGCCAGATGAACCCCCTAAGAATTGTACAGAAACAAGAGAGGACAGAACCCAAGGCTAGGTGGAAATCTTCTTCCATGAACCGAAGGACCATCAAGAACCATCACCAAAATTAAAACACAATCGTTATTCTCTGCCTGGCATGGATTGGGTCCTTGGAGATCCCTGCCTCAAAATCTTCTAGCAAAAGTTAAAGTACTGGTTAATTTGTTTTATTTTTACTTTATATCATGTATTAATCATTGTTACTTGTTTCAGATACTAGGGACAATAGTTTCTACATAAAATACCATTAAAATATTTTTTTATTAATATTTTGGGGGTGTGGAACTGGTCATCTGACTTTACATTGTTTCCTATGGGAAACTGCTTTAGTATAAGAACGTTTTGGATTAAGAGCATTCTTCTGGAACAAATTATGCTTGCAGTCCAAGGTTCCACTGTATATTAGATTCTGTTCAATATAATGGGTGTATTTCCACAAATTCCAAAACTGGATTCTGCAGTTGGACTACTACTATGGCTGGAGCACATCTACTATCCTTAATAAAATTGTCAGCAGGATAAAACTTTACCTCTTTACCAAGCCATTGGTTCTCTAAAATACAACTGCAAAGATCTGTCTATAAGACTACTGAATTTGTTTTTCCTTTGTCTTTTTATCTTCATTCTGAGTATTTAGATGTTCTGAAGAGGTTTTGAAAACAATTACCAGCAACACTGTTTATAAAAATGATTCTCACATTCCTCCTTTCCTTTGCTTGCAGGTGACACGGTAGCACAAATTAAACTTGTCAAAGTTGGAAGAATGAGATTTACAACCAAATTTCCCAACTGCTGCACAGAGACATTTACTTGGCAAGGAAAGTGTCAAGTATGGACTGTCAATTTTTCAAATTAGCTGAAAGAACTAAAGCTGCCTTTTTTTAATGACAGCACTCTTCAAAACACAACTTTTTCACAAAGAACTGTAAGACAGGAACTAGAATTCTAACTTTCATGTTCAGGAAGAACAACTGTAAAAGAGAAGCCAACATACCTACTGGAGTGTATCATCTAGGATTTGATTTATGATATTTAAATACTGAAACTGGATTCATATAACTTAATAATTAAGAATCAGATATAATTCAGATGAATATGATAGGAAAGACAATTGAATTAATGTTTAAATATTTACATCAATATATTTTTGCATAGGATATAATAATGAACTCATGAGTAAATCATGCTCAGTAAATTGTAGCATATGCTATTCTGTTAATTCTCTTAATAGTCTACAATTCTGTTTCTTTCCATTTGTACAGTGTCAAAGAGAGTAGTGAGAGTTCTACAAGTAGATAGTGTTTACAGTATCAGATACTTCCACTAAATTATAAAAATAGAATTATAGGTACTGTTTGTTTTGCTCCTTCCAGAAACTGAAAGAAAATGCAAGCATTGATTAGATATTTTCCCCAACTTGAAGGATATTGAGGTCTCTATTCACACTTCTCACATTCTATACACATATAGAAATTAACAAGCTAAAATACTCATTTAGAATCCTCTGGAGTTGAGAGACCAAAAAATTTTAAGTTCACATTTGGATGTGAGTGAACAGTACTTAGGGCAAAAGAAAATTACATTTCTTCACCCATCCTCCAAACATCACCAAGTAGAAGAGTCATTTTAGATTCATTTGGGATACACAAATGAACAATGTTGTGCAAATTTACAATGTACAATATGCAAACATTCATTATATTAAATATTTTTTTTTGCAAAAGCTCTGTATTAGTCAACATTGCTAAGCAAAACATTTGAAGAAGTGTACCAAATTTTATATAAATTGTGATGTAAATCTGAAAAAAATATCACATTCAACAAACTGATCCGTACTGTATATTCCACATGCAAAATTAAATCCTTTATTCGTGATAGCATCTATAATCTCATATGCTAACATAGAATAGGAATCTGTAGCAAAACATCTAAAAATCTACTTTTGAAATATAATATTATGACTTTTTAACTGGATGTCCATATCAATGCTCCAAAAGATAACAGGAAAATCTTTAGGATGGGGATTGCCCATATATGTTTTAGTGCTATATTAAAGTTGCCTGTATTGGTGCTTATCTACATTTAATTTGATTGTGCTAATCCTGTGTGCTGGAACAGGGCAATGTCCTTCATGGTGCCAATGAGGCAAAATGGAAAATGGTGATCATAAGACACTGAGTAGCACCCTGGGACACTGAATCAAATGGCCAATATTCTATCTAGAAATATTGGTCGAAGAAATTTATTTTGTTCAGCTTTTGTTTGTTTGCTGTTTGCCACTTATTTAGAAATATACTTACATCCTATAAACAAAGTTCTAGGTAGAAGAAATGCCTCCTTTCAATTTGCTGTTATTTATGATAATTAAATATCCAGTTCTTCAGTAGACTACTTTTTCTAGTTCATGTAACATGTTACTGTTTTCTATTACTTTAGTTGTTTTTCATTTCAGATCCGATCTTTCTCCAAGAGTTCACTTTGTTTTGTTATCAGCTTACATAAAAAGAAGTAGATTTTTAGCCTGTTCCTGGATGCATTACTTTAAAGTACATTAACATATGTTTAAATGCACCAGTCCATATATCTTTCCCTATAGATTCACCATAAGTGACTTGCTAATTGCTGTATTTTATGTATTTTAATGTATTAACATACAACCAATTTTTATAGATCCAAAAATCTGAAGTTAATGTTGCACTAATTTATTCATTTGAGTATGGAAATTTTCTTGTAATATTGCAAAGCTGTTTAGAATAACAGGCATTGTTTTTTTATTCTTTTATTTGTGAGGAACATCATGAGATATTCACACATCATTCTAGAATCTTCAAAGAACTCTTAAAATCAGGATAACAGCTCTTCATTTTTCCTACAGAGTCTTAATTTTAATAATTTGTTAGTTAGGCAGGGTTAATAGGGCAGCTATTAACCACCACCACCCCTACATACACATGTTGGCTAAACCTTTTGGAAAATTGCTTGATTCTGTGCTTGGAGACAAATATAGATTATCAAAAACAGGTTTCCCCATCATTTAGCAACTCAACATAGTGGGTTTTAAGACAGGCAACATTTTTGAGCTCTCATGAAATAATGGTTATGTAGTAGAAGGGAGGGCTCTGCTTACTTCAAAATGGCAGCCATAGTGAGCAAAGCCTACCAGCAGATTGAGGTTGCTGTACCTTTTGGGTGTCATCCTTTGGCTCTCAATAATCTCATAGTACTTTCATCATTTCTCAGGCAGATTAATATGTTCTTTAATACAGCCCAAAGGTGCAACAGCATATCACTTTTTAAGTGATATTTTAACAGCATATCACTTTTTTTTTGTTCAGAATTTTTGTGGGGACCTCTATGGGATATTTGGAAATAAAGAAGGAACTAGGGGATACTAGTTCGGCACTTAGCTTTTCACTTTACCTTTCAGTGGATGGATGGATGGATTTGTTTTAATTTGATCAGATTGGCATGCAGCCTAACAATTACAAAGGGAGCTATCTACAAACACTCTGCCATTTATGGATAAACAAAACTGATACTTTTAAGTTTAAATCCATTTTTAATATACATTTTTAGAGACTCAAGCAAAAGATAAACATGAGAAAAATACAGAAAATGAGATCAAGAAAGAAAAGATAAAATGTGCAGAAAAAGAGAAGTGATTTGTGACCTTTACAGAAGATACAAGCTTAGTATCACCGCACCCCACTTAGGGTGAGGTTTACGCTTCAACCCTTTTCAATCATCAAATGCAGAAATCAATTCATTTCTGGGAATTTTCAACAAATTGTCCATAAAGCGTTTCCAGTGTTTTATAAAAGTACTTATTATCCCTGATGAAACAAGTCAATTTTATATTCTATGTATAGTGGAAAAATAATTTTGAAGTTCGTGAAACAGGTGGCCATATCTAAGTTAATTCTCTAGAAGGAATGCCAAACTCCGAACATTTTTAAATATCTGTAGTGGAATATGGATGATCTTGGGGACCGAGGGGAAGAGATGCTGACTAGGAAACAGATAAGAGAGGCAGGAGCCCCCAGTGGCTTAATGGCCAGAGGAAGAAACTCAGAAAGGACCCACTCTAATGGATCAAGCAGTTAAAAATGGTGGTGGGCAGTCTGTACTTTCAGACTTGCAAAATTCTGTCAATGTAGCCTTACAATAAAGTCAGATTAGCTTATCTAGTTTTGTTTCCTGTCTGATTTATCTGGGAGGGCTGACAATAGTAAGGTAAGGATTGACTCTGTGAATGTTCTTTAAACAGATTATTTGGTTATTGATATGATCCACTTAAACTTTGGGTGGAATTTCACATTACAGAATGATTTAAACTAACTACTGGAGTTATTTTATGGGCCAATACATCATTTTATTACTTGTATAATAGAAAATAATACCAACAGAAAATTTTAATTTCACTAAGGACCTAAGCTACCCTTGATGTGTGTACATTTATTTTACAGTATCTTTTTGTAAGTCCAACAGCAGCTATTTTCTGATTTTACCTTTCCCCAAAATACAGATAATGTTTGTAGGAGAAATTTACATCTAAATAAGATTAAATATTGGCAATAAAATGGACCATAGATGAAGGTAGTATATTTCTAATCCTTGTATATAATCTTACATCAAAAGAGAAATTCATCAGTAGAGTTATTCTTCCTCGCCAAGTACAGCACTGAAAGAACTGTGTTTGGTAACATACATTTCTTCTATTGCTGATATATTATGGATCAGTGACTGTTATAAATCAAACCAAAGCCAATCAGGCATCAGACTATAATAATAAATAAACAATATTCAGTGTGTGAAGACCTAGTGACTTACACACTAACGCTTTTGGTGGCACCCAAATTTAGTAATTGAATTATGCTGTTGGATAGGCTGCCTAGGAAGCCTGAGCACTATTATCACAACAAATTGGAAGGTCATCAGATTGAGATTCTTCGTGGAGAAGCCAATGTGACGACAATTGAGCCACTCCTGACATAAGCTGCTGTCATCTCACATCTCTGGCTCAGTCTCATGATCAAAAAATGCCATCCACAGGCAAGAAAAAAAAATTCTGGCCCACCCCAGTAATGATACTAAAGCCCATAAATCCAAAAAAAGCAGAGAAACAGATGATTTATTCCTGTCCCCCTCCCATAGAGACAACTAAAAAAATGTGAATAACAGAACTAAAGCTTCAAGTCCCTTTTGTCCTCAAAGAAAATAACACAGAAGTCATTATCAAGACACCTCCTCTCCAGATCCTCCAAACCCTAAGTCATTCTCCAGAACAGGGAGATAGTGGAGATAACTTTGTGAACAGATCTCCTGCACACATGCACACAATTAACTACATTATTTATGTTTCCATTAGGTCTGCCTTTTGCTGGCAGATACCTTGATTTTCATATTGCAACAGCTAAATGACATTGCAATCAAGGTAGAAGCTTCCAACAATCCCTTGATCTGAAATCTAAGATAAACAGTGTTAAAATGGCAGCAGAACCTGGCCATGCTGGCATTCTAACAGCCTGTTCCACATCAACAGTGCACCCAGAAACAACCACAACTATGTGCTCCAGAAAAAAATTCCTCAAAATCCATTGGAATGCCCACAAATGGAACAACTGCAAGACTTTTGTGACCTCCTCTTTCCACTTACCAAGATAGAACAATTCATTTGAAAGATTTCCACTAGTTTGTTTCTTAATTAAATTGTTATGCCTCCCATCTCACTGATACAGAGACTCTTACCCAGTTCATGAAATGCTATGTGCTTATTCCTGGATTTCCAACAGCCATCCCTTCCCACCAAACTCTCATAAATGAATGAATTCCTGTGGCAAGCACACCATATCCAAACTGTCAGAATCTTTAAGGATGAGTTAGTCCATAACCTCATTACAAGGAAAATGACAAATGTTCAAGAGCTATAAAAACATAGGCTGCAAAAGTAGTAAACTAGCCAGACTTGCCAAAAGTGAGGAGGCTAAGTAAACTCCAAGGGAGGAAGCTAAATGTATAAACACAGAATTCATTAATATGAGGAAAAAACTAGCAGACAGCAAAACAACCATTTGGACATATCTTCCCAGTGGTGGTAGTGATATGAACATTCAGCACCAACTTAACACATCTGCCCCATTGAGACACTCATCTTCTAAATCATCTCACACTGCTACCTCTCAGACATGGAGAAAGCTGTCAGCACACTGTGCTCTGACTTCCTTACCAATAACAGTGATAGTGACACTGACAGTGACTCTTCTGAGAGCTGCACTCCAGCAATATTCAAGGATACCCAAAAGAAACTGCCTCAATCAATCAACCTCCAAGAAACAATCATCAGCCAAGCACTACAGAAAACCAGTCTGGAGGTATAGTTTATCTGCTTCCAAATCTCAAGTTCCAATAGTTGGACCTCTTCCATAATTACATGACCAAACTTAGGGCACTTGGCAACACAGCTACATTTATGGCCATTTGCAATATCCCACAGTCATGTGGCCACGTTTTACAATGATTTTACTGAAAACGAGCACTTTGAGTTTTTGGGAAAATTGTACCTATACTGAATCATTGTTTTGCTTAATGACTGTGGCATTTCCAGCAACTGCTGGAAAAAGTGCCGTAAAATCAGCCATCACAACATTTGACTGCAATGGGCAAGCTCCATTACACTCGTATGCAAGGACTACCTGTATATGCCCCCAAAGAGACAGAAACTCTTTCAGATTAAACCTCTATATCTTAAATAGTACCTTGTCAGGGCCAAGACACCATCACTTGGATCACCAGGGATGGAGATGTAAATCTGAGTATCATCAGCATACTGAAGGTATCTCATCCCATGGTGACAGATGATCTCACCCAGCGGCTTTATGTAGATTTTAGAAAGGAGAGGAGAAAGTACTGAGCCTTGTGGCACACCACAAAGTAGCGGCTGTGGGCTGGACTTCTCTCTCCCTATTAACACCGATTGGGACCGGCCACTGAGAAAGGAGCTAAACCAGGGCAAAACTGCACCACCCAGCCCCAACCCCTGCAGCTGATCCAAAAGGATACTGTGGTCAATGATATCGAACGCTGCCGAGAGATCAAGAAGAGCCAGGATGGATGCACTACCTCCATCTCACTCTTGCCAGAGATCATCCACAAGAGCGACCAATACTGTCTCTGGCCCATAACTGGGCCTGAACCCAGACTGAAAAGGGCCCAGAAAATCCATTTCCTCCAGGATCCTCTGAAGCTGCCATGCGACCCGTTTCTCAACCAT
>JANHZU010001924.1:165323-177628 GCA_032468055.1 Acrochordus granulatus
GCATGCTTTTGAATTGCTAGGTGGGCAGGAACTGAACTAAGTAATCACCCTGTTATGTGGCACTTGGGTCTTGAACTCACTATTCACCTTCTGGCCAACAAGCCCAGTGTCTTAACCACTGCGCCCCAGCCTATGTTTACATATATTAATTAATTAATTAATTAAATTTATATGCCGCCGAAATCCAAAGATTCTCAGTGGCTAACAACACTAAAAACAAAAATTAAATATATAAGATATATGTAAGATGCAGAAACTTTAAATCTGTAAATATGTACTGTACATTTGGGGGCAAATATTCTAGTATATTCCACACTGATTTCAATAATTTAGAAGCTAAGCAAATAATATAAGACAGCATTCATGTGCTTTTTTGGTTTTTGTATAGCAAGCAATGTTTTGAATTTTATTATTCTTTTTTCTTCATCATAAATAGTTTTTTTTTGTGGACAAATAAATTGTGTAAGTTGTTTATATTGTTATGAGTTTCAGTGCCCTTGATAAAGAATCTTGTCCAACATGCATTGAGTTGTTGACAATAAAATATTTACTTATGCTCAGGACTTTTCACTTCACTTTTTTTCTTGTTTGCCACTGAAAACCATTTCTGAGCAGTTGAGTTTCCATGTAGCTTGTCAAAATATAGGCTTAAATAGATGAGCCCAATTACATGAAAAGATTCTTTGTTGGCATGGCCTCCTCCCGAGGACTGCTTCCATTGACACTGAGATTTTCTTTTCTACGAGGCCAATGGGCTGAATAAGTCATTTCTCTGTGAGTAATACAAATTCTGGGGCATGGATTCCCCATGGAGCAGAAGCAGCTGTAGATGGCAAATATCAGGCCTGCTAAAGTATGATGTGGACCAGCTGGAAGTACTCCTAATACTATTCTTATTTTTTCTACAAATGACTGAAGAAGTATTTTCCACAAGACTTATCCTCCTTCCCAAAAAGCACACTTCTTCTTTAATTAAACATGAAGCAATTACATAAGGCATTATAGCTATAATTTGAAATTCCCACAGTACTTTGGTTTTATAATTAGCTTGTTGGCATAAAAATCATTAGCAGATAGTAGCTAGCACTAAAAATGTCTATGTGCATGTGTTTTGTCAGTGCTGACTTATCAGAGACATAGCTGCCTTTGTTTTCCATCACCTTAAAGAACTTACTGTAGTTCTCTCAACAGTACAAATAGGAAACTCCACAAAAAATTGAGATAAACCATTTCTATCTTATGTTTCTCATTCTGGAGGTTTCTCTGAAAAATCCTCAGTGTTGGGGGCAAGTCTGAGATAATATGAGTATCTAATCTCTACTTTGATGTCAGCGGAAAGTGTGTTTATTTATCTTTTGCTCAAATGTTTGACGTACAAGCTCATTACATGACGGATTGGGATCAAATGAAAGCTGACACACTCTAAAGTTTGGAACCATGATTTTTTTTAAAATCAAACTGAGCCATGGGAATAGAGGTACGAGACTCATCCAATCTGAAAGGAGCAAACACAACAAAAACCAATGTGGAGCGAAGCAGCAACATTTGCATTCTGTTTCACAATCATCAATACTGAAGTTTCTTCAATTGGAGAAGACATATAGCCCTGTGCTCTTGCCGTGAGAATGTTTTAATTAAATTGTAGTCTCTATGTGAAAAGGAGCTGTCACTGCTTAATTAAAAGCCCGCTCTCCTCTCATCTGCCTTGACTTCTAATTCCACTAATTCCACTGTGATGTGGAGACACACGGCACTATGTCCTCCTGGCTTGTAATTAGACTTGGAATTGTAGCTCTCCCATTTACAGTGTAAATCTTACTAATGATGAATGGAGTAGGCCTATGAAGTGTCTGATGATACTTCTGGGGAACAGTGTCTGACGATACTTCACACATAGTTACTATATGGGCAAGTAAATCATTACCTATTTAATGGCCTGATGATTGCTGGAGAAGGTCAAAGAATGGACTCTCAACAGGAAGGAAGAACAAAGCTTTCAAGATACTGCTGCTTTTAAAGATATATTTGTTGCTACCGCTGTTTATAAATGATGGTTGGTTGTTGCTGGTTGTGATTTCCGTTATTTATTGCTGGGTCAATCCATGTACATTGCCATGAGGGACAGGGCAGAATTGGTTAAGGGTGTGATGATTTCATTCTGTTTGCTGCTTCAAAAAATTGTACTTTCTACATAGTTCTAGAATCTTTGAGATGAATATATTTTAAACAAATGTTGGAAGTACAAAAGAGGAAAAAAGCAAGGTAGAAGATCTAAAAAAAAGTAAAAGTTTCCCCTGCCAGTTGCTCTAGGGGAAATGCTCATCTCCGATTTACAGTCGAGGGAGTTAGTATTTGTTTGAAGATGCTTCCATGGTCATGTGGCCAGCATGACTCTATGCTGAGACATATGGAATGCTGTTACCTTCTCTCTGGATTAGGTGGTACCTATTTATCTACTTGCATTTTTACATTTTTTTGAACTGCTAGGTTGGCAGGAGCTGGGGCAAGTAATGGCAGCTCACTCCATTATATGGCAGTGCTTGGGTCTTGAGCTACCAAGCTACCAACCTTCTGGCTGACAAACCGAGCACCTTAACCTCTTGGATACCATACCCCCTTTAGAAGATCTAAAAATAGCTAGATGATCTAAAAAAGTGCTAAACAAATAAGCCGTATAGCCAGGAAGCACAGTTAATATCAAAGTTATAAAACAGGTAGCTAATAATGATGCTGAAGGTCGATTGAAGCAAATTTATACTTTTCTGTACCTAGAAATGCATTAATCATGAGATCCATGGACTTACTTCAAAGAAATAAGAGAAATAACACATTTCCTTTCTATTCTAATTATTCATCAAAGTACTATCAACAATTCTCTTCTTTTCTTGTTCTGAGCTTCCCAACAGGAATAATAGTATTTGGGGGAACTGGGATTTCCTTTTTGGGTTCTTATGGTTACATACTGCCAATTAATGTTGGATATTTTCAAGATGCAAGAATGCAATTACTGTGGAGAATAACCATATCTGGAAATAGAATCTCAAGGAATATGCCTAGATACAACAATATCATCTCAATTAGATTTATTCCAATCACTTTATATGGGATTTAAAATGTATATAAAATGAAAAGTCTCTCGTCCATCCATTTATCCACATACAGTGAACAATAATCTCAAGGAAACTAAGCAAAACTGTTTTCTTTGTTAAATTTTTTACAGCTGATTCACACAGACACGAACAACATCTGTCACAATACTGCTCAATAATTTACTGCTTAAGGCAAAGAACAAGAATATGCCTTTCCTCCTTTTCATATAATGTATGCAATAATATAATTGCAATAGCACCTGGTTCTTCCATAGCGATGAAGAATTGGCATGCTATACCAAAGCTGAAAGTAGCAAACTCGCTTAATGGTTGCACTATTAATTGACAATTTGCACTATACCAAACTCTCTTTTCAATAAATTGATGTTGCCACATAACTTATTTGATATTTAACACTGTCTAGTATTAAGGCTCCATGTAATGATGCCTCATAAATTAATAACTCATATTTCAATGTGAAATTTGTAACAAAACAAACCATTATCAGTGAGCAAAGTCAGGTTGATAAAGAATCACTTGATCTGTAATGCAGCTCATACGTACAGAGAACTAAACAGTTGGATGATGCTTGCAATTATTCTAATTTTATAAAGAGATTTATCATGATGCTTTAAAATACGGACTGTGATGAGGAAGCACCCTCTTTTTTTGGCCAATTGCTCAAGTAATACACCAAATATAAATCAGATTAACTGTGTTAAAATATTCTAACACAATAAGTTAGAATGTGCAGTTAACTCCTGATCTTATCATTCTTCTCAATTTACCAACATTAGCCTTTGAATCAGCAGCAGGTCAGGAGACAAGAATATGAGGCCATGCGTGGATAGTTCCACAGCAGGTTAGGTTTCTTTCTTGTATTTTTTTAAAAAAACAGAACAGAACTTCAGTGTGAGATGGATTGCAGCTCCTAGTTAATCATATGATTCTCATGTAAGCTTTTCAGGGTCAGACTCTTTCATAACAAATTTTTAAAAAAATCAGAGAGCAGCTAATTGATAAGATGTCCATCTGTAGTCTAAATCTATATGGTTTAAGAATCCAACCTCATATAAAATGAATTTGTGATATTTCCGATGTTTGCTTCAGGGTAGCAGAGTCTTCATTTGAGTTCATTTAACTCAATACTGTTTATCTAACTTTGCAACATTGATTTGCAGATTCCAGAGGAAATGTTCATTTATCCTTGTTGGCATTATGTGGACTGCTTGAACAGTTCACCACCAAAATGGAAGATCAGGTTGGAAAATAAGATCAGTAGGCAAACAAGCTAAAATAGATGGAAGAAAAGAAATTGACAAACAAGAAGACCAAAGAAATATCACCTGGAAACAAAAAAGATGTTCAAGAAACAAGCACTGGAAATAATAAAGCAGCAAATAACAGCTACAGCCAAGATCAGCAGATACAAATCACAGTATAATAGAATGGAATAGAAAGAACTGGAGAAAATCACAAAAAGGCATGGAAATAGAGTGGCTGTGGCAAAAGACAGTAAAGATAGTATTAATAGTTATAAGTGCCTGGAGTGCAAACATCTGGAGTATTGGCAATGGCAAAATTACTGTCAGTCAATTGAAAAACATAGCTTTACTTGGAACACTTACATCTTGTGATGACATCTTTAACAATATCAAAACAATAACATTTTCTTGTCCTGAGTCCTTGGGAAGCATTTGATAAGCAGACAAAAATGCATCTGGCTGATTGTGTGACCAACCACAGTTATAATAATGGGACCTAGGAAGTGTACCTTATTCCATGGTGGCCCCATTCTCTTCCCCCAATGACATATGACAAGTCCCAACTCTACAGGAAAGCAATTCTCTGCCACTTGATTATCCAATCATGTGGCAGAGATTAAAATACCTTCTTATAATCAATTCATGCTACATTCAAGTTCTTCCTTTTCTTGAAGTTTTCCAGAATCATATTGTCAATTAGGAGATGATCTTTTGCTCCTCTACTTTTGGGCAATTTGAGGTTGTTTTCAACTAGATGCTATTGGACTGCATCAGCTACTACACCAGTTAGCATTTTGAAAGTTGTTGGTAAGCAGGTGATTGACCTGCAGTTGCCTGGTGCTTCCCCTTTTGCTGGATTTTTCATATTAGGTAGACAAATGTTAGCCACTTTTCAATTTCATCTCCTTGCAGTATGTTGTTAAATTCCTGGCAATGAATAGCTGTAAATGAATCAGATGTTTTTCAAAAAACCATGCAGTTCAGTTTCACCTGGTGCTGACCAGTTTTTGATCTTCTTTGCCCTTTCTCCACCATTTCTGCTGTTCTTATTAATTCTTTCATTTCAGCATTTTTTATTTCTATCTACCTCCTTTAGTCAAGTTGCATCTTGTTGAATTTTTAGGTTATCCCATAGCTCTGCCCAAAACTGCATTATTTCTTCTTTATCAGGTGTTGACTGGTTCAATGCATTATCTCCATTTATGGATTGGTAGAAACATTTCTGATTTGACAGAAACTGGAGATGCAGCCTATACTCTGCAATTCAAGAGTTTGAATGCTGCTGATTCTTTGATATTCTTGTTCTTCAACATCTTTTATTTCATTTATTTTAGATTGCTTGCATTTGATCTTAGCTTGCTGATCTTATTTTCCAGCCTAATTATACATTTGTGATGTACTGTTTATTTGTTTTTTTCTTCTTTGTTGATTTTGAATTACAGGTATTCAGTTACAACTGCAGCCATATTGTACATTAGTTGGTTTGTTTCTTGTAGTGAGCTGGTGCTTTTAATTGATATTACAGTATTGACATATTTTAATACTTGTGCTAGTTTCTTCTTTGGAACAAGCTTCAATGCAGGTATCATTTTGTTGATTTTGTGCTGTTCTAGATACTCAATTATTTTTTGTCTTAATTCTTTAGTTAGGAGGCTTTGTTCTTTCTGAGAAGACGGAGAAGGTGCCTGGTTTGGGAATGAAAATGATTCAAAATCTATGCTGGTTTCCCCTATTGCTGCCCCTTGTTTGCCTCTACAGTCTGAGCTACTTTGGCAAGCCTTTGATTTCTCTGCCCTGCATAAAACTCTTTCAATTGTACTTCTGTGAATATTTTTTTATTACAAAGCGATGTTGATTTGCTAGCCTGTGTGTTGCTCTTTCCAGAACTGGTACATTCTTTGCAGGCATCCTCTTCTTGTTAGACTTGATTTGCAATAACAAATTGCATTAATTAATCATTATTTCTTTGTTTTCAATATTTGTATATCTGTGATGGGTAGATATCTTTTCTTCCATTAGTTCTGCAGCAGGTGGCCGTAGTTGCTCAGCCAACAGACCTGAGTCCTACAGCCCATTTTTCACCAGAAGCCCTAACACCTAATGCAGTCACCTGGGTGATGATTGAGCCAGTATAGGTTTCCGTAATTTATGTCTCATCATGCTTTTTATGGGAGAGACACTCTTTGCCTGGCTCCTCTGGTGGGACCTGTCCAATATGGTTGAAGCACACAGGCACCACAACAATGACAAAGTAGTGCCTCACTGAAGGGTTTTTGTTATTAGTTTTGCTATGTTGATTGCCATTTTATATTTTGTATTTCATATTTCTATATTGTGTGTGTTTTAAAGTTATGAGGATTTTTTGGGGTGAATGTATTATTTGTTTTTCTGTTGTCCACCATTCAGAGACACCATGCTTGATATGGGTAAGCCTTAGAAATCCAGAAAACAAATAAAATAAATAAATGTTTGTTTCCGAGTGCAATTCACAGTGTTTATTATCAACTATAAAGATTTATCTAGTTTGGACCTATTTTTCTTATCAATCTATTTCTAATAGAATCTAACTATTTCAGGGTTGTCCTAATCAAGAAACAGAATTCATAAGAGTAGAATTAAGCTTTATTGAAAAAGGCCGTATTGACAGAATCTTGCAAGTCTCATTATATTTTCATTTTCATCCCTCTCATATCCCAGGGATTCCTGTTCTCCCTGGACTCAAAGCATGCCTCTGCACTTTTTTTCCTAATAGTTTCTGAATAGTTATTCTAAGTTCATCTCTATGGCTCCCTATATCACTCAATGTGTATAAACAGAAATAATAAAATATCTGGTAGTTGATAGCTTGGAAGTGATTCTCTTCTTATGACTTTCCAAAAGTTACATTTCAGATGGCAATCCAGGACTAGATGGATTAACACTGTTGATTGAAATAAGATGCATCATCATGAATGTTGGATTATACTAATGTATGATTGGTGGGTTTGTGAGGAACTGAATCTGGGACTGATTTATACACTTTGGAAAAGTAGCAGCATCCAGGCAGAAGCGCTTCCCACCCCATTTCTTAGCACAGGCTCAGCACAGGTTTTTTTTTACAAATTTTTTTTTCCCCAAGAAATGGGAGAGATGGGCTCATGCATTAATTAATTAATTAACTCATAAGTTTACTTACAAACTTCTATTCAGGTGTTCCAGTTGCCTGGCTAATTGAACCACATCCTGGCATTTTCAAGAACATGTTGATATCCAGGCAGCCTTATCTCATCCAGACCCTTAGTTTACAAAAGTGAATGCTAAAACAAGATCATGTGTGGGTATGTAGGAGAAAAGGAGATAAGAAAACAGACAGGGAAGTGAGAGGCAATGTTTGGAGATTGACAACTATTACAGCAGGCCAAGAGGACTATTAGTCAACTGCAGGGTTATAATAAGTTATAATAAGCAGTATATTCTGGTAAGATCCTAACCTGGATTTTGGCTTGGGAGCTCAGTTGGAACGCCCCAAGGCAACACTGTTTAAAAGCATAGCTTGGATCTTAGCCTGAAGCTTGGCAGCAACTAGAAAAAGAGAAATTTCACGGAGGCAGCACCTTATCTTAAGAGACAAAAGTTGTATGCCACTTTACCAACTTTGAAACTTTTGTTTGGACTGAGTATTAAAGGCATGAGTATAAAGGACTGAGTATTAGAGACAAATTTATGTGGCAACATCAACTTGCAAGTCCTAACCTAGACCAATAATCTGTTGTTGCTATGCCACAAAAAAAAATTGCATGAAGATCTGTTATGCTCTGGTGGGTCTGGTCCTTGAAAGCAAAGAACCCTCAAAGGATTATACTAAAGGATTTATTAATGATTAGTGTATTATTTTATTGTGACTGTTGTATTTGTTGCTGACTTGTAAGCTACTTAGAGTCAATTTGAAGCTGCATAAAAGTTGTAGTAAACAAATATGTCATATATTTTATAAGATATTATTTTTTTTCATCAAAACTGCTATCCAAAATGAAGGCCCAGGAAAAACCTTCAACATCTTCACTGGACCTAAAAATGCCTGGATTCCTTCAGTTTGGGGGAGATGAGTGTGTAATGTTTTCTCTTTCCTTAGCTTTGCATATACATTAGTTATTTTCCACAGAACAAGCACAGGAGTGCCAAACAGTTCTAACCGTGAGTCATTAAACGTGAGATGGGCAGCATACAAATTTGAAATAAATGAATTTTGAAAAAACAAACACCACCACTTAAGAATCTTTCTCAACTGAAAACATTATATAGGTCAGATCACATTTGAAGATGGAAGACAAATAATTGAAGGAATGATTATCTGGCTTCTTGTACCTATTGACAAGTAGACTGAAATGTCGGAAAGCATTTCAAAAGAAGGCAACTAGCAAACCACCAGTGTATTTACTGAGAAAAAGAGCCTCTTGTGAACATGCAATCCTGAAGAGTCAGACTTTATCCAAAAGAGCTTTTACCTTTATAAATTGACAAAGGGAAATAGAGGAATAAGAAGTATGTGCATTTATAGAGTTGGTTATATAGCAACGGATTGTCCCTCAAGATCATCTTTCATAAAATGTTGGCTAACCATGACTTTATAGTGGAGTAGCTATACAAACAAGAAAATACACAGCAGACAAAGATGATGTCAGGTAGATTATTAGTTTGACAGACTCAGGAGACTTAATGCAGGTGTAGCCCAGCAGGAGCAGATAAAATAAATGCTGGCAGTCAGGAAGCACACCCAACGTATAAGCAGGAGAATATTCCTAGGAGACTAAGAGTTTGAGCATACACATTCAATGCAGAAATTGCCAAAAGTAACTTGGATGTAAGAAAATGTTTAATAAAGTGCAGCTGTAATAAAATGGATCACTGTTGATTTTTAATGGCCTCTTGCTCTTTGTCAAATATTGTCTGCCTCAGGTGTGTTTTCAAGACATTGTTTCCTGGTCATACTTGTCCAGTGTAATTTGGGTTAAACCTATCTCTTCCAGAAGTTTTCAATATATTTATTTTCAAGAATATTGCACTGGAAACTGGAGAGACATAGGTTTTCTAGAATATATCATTTGGAAGCCCAGTCACTAAAACTTTTATTTGGCCTTCAGACCTTCATATCTTATTTTTTTCTCAAGGATTTTATGGAACTCTGTGATGACAATTGTGTGTAGCACTGATTTAATCTTTGTAATGAAGTTGTAATGTTTTATACCTTTGCATTAGCTATTAAAATCACTGTTGTTTAACCATGCATTCTTTCTATTTTATAAATTTTATAAAGTGCAGGTCATACCTCCACTGCTTTATAGATTGGTGGTGTTTTTTTTCTGATCATTTTAACAGCGGCATGTGAGCCATCTACGAATACTCCAGTAGCCGAAGCAGAATATGATGGATGGAAGGACGGACGGACGGATGGATGGATAAATAAGCAAGAAATATTTATTGCATTAAACTAAGCACTCCTCGTTTTCAAAAGGATGACAAGCTATACTGTAGGATTTTCTTATGCTATAAATTTTATTATTTTAGCCCTTTCTTTCTGAGTGTTTGATCAATTATCTGCATATAGAATATTGCAATATTAGAATATGTTAGGTTAAATGACTGGGGAAGAACAATCTTAGGACTTAAATTTTCTAGTGTAGAAAGATAAGTTCCATATCAGTTTTTTAAATACTTGCTTTCATCCATTGTATGAATAGCAGCTCTTAGTACTAGGAAATTTTATAATGGCTTGAATTTGTTTGGCTTTCATTATAATTTACTTTTTTCTTTTTACAGTAAAAGGTGGTAAGAATAAGAGATGATAGAATTTATTATAGTAAATATATTATATTTAAAGGTGATAATAGTTTCTTACATATCCTCTAGATTCTTAGCCATCTGAAAATAACAACCATATTAGATTAATTTTGCTTTCTTCTAGGAGACTGATATGAAAGAGGGATATGTTTGACATAAATTTTAAAATGGTTGGTAAATTAGGATTATATTCTTAAAGGAGACAGAACTTAATTTTTTCCCCAGAAGTTTTTCATTTTACAATTATGATTACTGACTTAGATCCCAAGGAATATCCCAATGCAAATAAATGCAGTCTAAATTGGTGGGAAGGTAACAGTGCCCCATGTACCTTGGTGTATAGTTATGCCAGCCACTTGGCCACAGAAGCATCTGCAGACAACACTAGCTCTTTGGCTATGAAATGGAGATGAGCACCGCCCCCTAGAGTTGGACCTGACTGAAAGGGGAAAACTTTATAGATGGAGCAAATTATTTTGATTAAAGGCTCTGGTTTTCTCTTAATATTCACTCATTATATACTTCAGCTTCTCATTTAGGAATAATCTCTTAGACTACTTTGTAAAAATCTGAAACCTCTGATGGTGAAGATCTTTGCTAATTGATAAAGATTTTGTAATAAACCTAATCCAAGATTTTTGTATATTTATCATGCCATTATCTTCAGGGATATTAATAAGCAGAAAAGGAGTAAGACTTAATAAGTCAAAGTTATTAAGCACTTGAGATATAAAAAAGAGACAGTTAAAATTAGACTGTACGTTCACCTTTTATTATACTTCTTCATACTTTTCTATCTTTGAAAAGTACTCTTAGTTCCATCATTCCTTAAATTTCTCATTTCTGTCTTTTTGAGGATCTGATCACAAATTCATCTATTTATGTCTTTTTTTTGGTTTTCCGCTTTAAACACAGCCATGTTTCTTCTTTTGATAGGAATTCATTCATTGCAAGAGGTCATGGGCTACCCAATTTCTATCAGCATTTTCACATCTTAAAATTTATCCATCAATTTCTCAATGTTTATAAATATTCTACCAAATGACACATTACATACTTGCTCTAGTTTTTTGCTATTTTTGTATAACTTATTTTGTATAAATAAAAGGAATTATTTAATCCATTTCTCGACCAAAAGTAAACTGTGTTCCTCTTTAATGTGAACAGTTTATAATTTGTTACAAATTATTCAGATTGTCATCCAATATGGCATCAACTGTACATAAAAGTACATTTGTTTCTCCAGCCAATACACTTCTAGTGTCACTTCAAGAATTCCTTAAATATTCTTTTATTTTTTTGTATGGGACAAAAGTAGCATTTTTCCAACAATGAAGCAGATATAATTTTCAAATGCATGTTAAATAAGTCTGACAGGCACTTCATAATTATACTATATGATATTTCAACATTTCTCCAGTTATACTATCTATATCTGCAGCGTTACACCTTTAAAATGTTCTCACAGCATTTATGATTGACATTTCATCAATGTTTTTTGGTCACTAAGATTGCTGAGTTTATTTCAATTTCACTCTTCAGAGTAACAGTCTTTCCAGGGTTCACCTTTAAATTTCTTTCTAAAACATTTCATCACTTTATTTTTAACCCAATTCACTCTGCTGGAGACTCCTTGTTTAGTCTTCTTCACTTTCTTTAGCAAGATTTTATTTTCATTAAATTTATTTTGTACTCAACTCTATCTTTTAAAATTTTAACCAGTCCTTGCTCCTCTTGATTACCTTGCTTGCAATAATCTTTTTATTTATAGATGTATATGATAACCATTTGAGGTAGGCCAAACTTGAGTATTTAAACTGCTTTCATTATAGGATTACAGTGAGAAAATCTTGCAAGTCTGAATATATATTTCCCCTCACTGCCTTGATCCTGAAAAGAACTAGGGAGGTTGTTGTTCAGTCATGCAGTCATGTCAGACTCTTCGTGACCCCATGGACTGCATTACGCCAGGCCCCCCTATCCTGCACTGCCACCCGGAGGCTTCCCAAGCCCATCACACTGACTATTCTATCTATCAATCTCATCCTCTGCAATCGCCTTTTCCTCTTCCCTTCAATCCTTCCCAGCATCACAGTCTTCTCTAATGAGTCCTCCCTGCGCATTATGTGGCCAA
>JANHZU010001925.1:12339-33879 GCA_032468055.1 Acrochordus granulatus
ATTACCCTGGATGAATGAGAGTCTTCACAGACTCACAAAATACTGTAATATAAGAGGTGTATAATTCCTACTCTCAGGGCTACATGTCCCACCAAAAGTTTTTCTAGCTTCAGAAATTGCTACCAACATGTAGTTGTCATTTTTAATGTGACAGAAGGAGGGAAATAATGAATTCTAGTCATCAACTTATAACTGTTCATTTAGTGACTATTCAAAATTCCCACAGCACTGAAAAAAAGTGACAATCAGTCCTCATGTTTAAACCATTGCAGCATCCCCAAGGTCACATGATCAAAATTCAGGTACATGGCAACTGACATGTATGATGGTTGCAGTGTCCCCAGGGTCTCATGATCACCATTTGTGATCTTCCAGCAAGCAAAGTCAAGGAGGGAAGCCAGATTCACGTAATGTCCCCAGATTCACTTAAGAATTGCTGTGATTTGTTTAACTACTGTGGCAAAAAGGTAATCAGATTGGGTGCAACTCACTTAACAACCGCCTTGCTTAACAATGCAAATTCTGATCCCAATTGTCATAATTCAAGGACTACCTGTACTTGGGAAGTTACCATATTACTATCACTTATTTGAAATGTTAAATAGGGACAACAGCAAATAATTTATAGATTGTCAAGAAAACTACATGGAAATGTTCATGAAATCACTTCGAGTCAACTCTGTTTGAGAGGGTCATTATATGTTTGTTTCTTCTTCTTTACTTCCTCTATTACCACTTTGGGTTCGAGGGATATGTTTGTTTTAAATGTAAATTAAGGGAGATTTATCTTTATTCCGGTGCACCTCTTCAGGAAATGTAAAAAGTCTCAGTGCAACCTTAGAGGCAAATAAAGTAATGCACTAAGCAACTCACACTCCTCTTCCACAATTTTATTTTACAAAGAGCAGCTCTCAGTTTGTGCTCCCAGTGGACTGGAAGCAAGACATTGTCTAAATTAAGTGCTTGCATACTCAAAAGATGTATTTCCCTTTGGCTAAACTTGACTCTACCAGACATCAGGTCAGAATTACTGTATGTTCTTCAGTCAGAAGAGAATTTGCCAAAAATTTTTTTCAAAAGATGTACAGTATATGCGTTCATAATTCATAGTATTTTGTAGAATTCTACCATATCAGCAGCATGTCTGAAAATGTGCTTTTGGGGGGTTGGAGTGTTGCTGTCCAAATTTGTGTGAAACTGCATCATTTTTTCACTAACAATGTGATCAGTTCCGTCTAGCATGCTCGGGTTCTGCATTCCTTTGTATGTGGTACCTGAGCACACCTGGATGGAGAGAATCACTTTCTTTCTGAAAATGTTTTTTTTCCATTTTGTGATTTGTTAGCATTTAATGTCTCTCCCTTATGAAATCCAGGAGGAGGGCAGTGCTCCCTACTGAGTGTGCCCAAAGAGAAAATTCAGGATCTCATCCCTATCTCGCTTGCCTTCTTCCAAACATAAGGCTTTCTGGTGATAGTTGAGCAGGTGTTCTTTGCCTGTATTCTAATAGCGCACATCTTTCTTTGCTGATTTTGTTCTCAAGATCTGACATGATTCTCAATCTTTGCTGGGCAGAAAAGAAAATAGGGATTCTCTCCACAATCTTCTGTATGGCTAAACCCAGGCATAGGGATTGCTTCCCCAGTGAATAATTTTGAATTGAAAAATCTACAAGCCACATCATTATTCCTGGTTATCCCAAATGTTCTTCCATTTCAGGATATGAGTCAGGAATGGAAGAGATCGTCAGTCCAGCTGTGGAAAAATCTTTGCAAATCCAGAATCGATTAAACCCTGACTTGCTATACATCACTGATATCCTGTAAATACATCTTTCACAGTTACTTTGGAAGTGGAATTACAAAGAGAAAAAGCAAATATACTTAGCATATAGTTAATATGTAGGAGTGAATTTGCAGGCTGGGTCACGGAGAAGACTAAGCCCAAAGGCAGAGAAACAGCTGTGTTTTGCCAAGTGCAGAACTTTGTCTTCATGTGCTAGGATACAAAGTCCATGGCGATGATGTCTTGAAGGCAAGACATCATCGCCATGGACTTTGCCATGTTTCTTCTCTAGCGTTAGGATTCAGTGGCAATTCTTCCTCTAAACTCTTCTTGGGGCTCCTCTTTACCTGCTTTGCATTCCTAGTGCATTTCTTGCTCTATCTCTAACCGCAAAGCTGATGGACCAGTGAGGCATTGTGCAAGCATGCTTGTTTAGCACAGCTCACCATGCCAGAGATCACAAAATAGGATACCATCTTTCATATTTCCCAAAACTCTTGCCTAGGTCCATGGTTAGCTTTGCTCCTGAAAATGTTACCTTGGAATGTCCACTGACAGCAAGATACATCAATGCCAACTCGAAGCACTGAAGATTTCAGAACTCTTCACAGAAAGCGCCTTTCTCTTGCTGCCAGCAGAGGGTGGCATGGGGCAAAGAATGCAAGATGCTTCCCAATGCCAACTTCTCAAAGAACCACAACTACTTATTCCCTTAATAATACTAGCAGCCAAACAGCTTTCCATCTGGAAGTAAAACGGGGTCTCTCTCCCTTCCAAGAAGGAAAAGGGCAGCACCTTCTCTAGGTTAATCCAAAGAAAAAAAGCTGAAACTATGATTTGCACGTTGACTAAGCCTTAAGATTCGGTTGAAGGAAAGCAAGTGACCAGCAGCAAGGTGGGTGAACTCAGTTACAGTGATAATGGGAACACTATTGAAGACATGAAAGACCATGTTAGGGACAGATCATGGTGGAGAAAATGTATGTGGTTGTTAAGAGACGACAACCTGATGACACATAATCATCACTGATAATTTGCCCTTGCCGCCTCCTTCCTAGGGCTAAGCCAGAGGGACTGATCCAAGTCCCCAGTTGGCTTTGCGCCTACGGTGTGACTAGAATTCATGGCCTCCTAGTTTCTAGCCTGGTGCCTTAACCATTACATCAAACTGGCTCTGTTATCAATAGAACTCCTTCTCACAAACAACAGTGAAAAGTGAACATTTCAGAATGTTCATGTAATTTTACTCATTTATTGTACCTCTTTTACTATTGTTTTAATGATTGGCCTTGGACCAAAATAAAACAAATAAGTAGCCTCTCCCAAGATCATACTGCTCACCAGCAGCTGCTAGTACTGTGATTTTCCTCCAGTTAATGGTGGGAGGTGAATAACAGTAGACACATTACTCCTAAAAGCCCCCAATGAAAAGAGGGAAGGGCTTAAAATACCATCCTTTCAAGGACATTACAGCGTCACTGCTCCATTTACTGGATAGCTTCTCTCTATAAGTAAAGTACCATTCCAGCTACAAAAAAATCTCCCAAAAGAAAAGCTGCAAGTGACTTGACTTGCGTGAAGTCAGTTTTTCTTTATGTGTGGAGCACAACATGCTAACAAGACTATGACAGAGCTGGGAAGGCATCTGCATTACAGTTTCCCCCTTGAATCATGATTTTTAGGATGGAGAGCCCTCAATAGTGAGGATTGAAAATGACACACTGTAAATTAATGAGAGCTGGGTTCCTGCAGTTCTAATCTGTCCATATTTGGAGATTTAGTTAAATCCTGATTTAGATACATGTTAAATTTGTTACTGTGCTGTCCAAATCTGATTAGTTGGAAGCTGGAAGCAGACATTCAGTGTTTTCATTCAGAGGTTAACTTCTACTTATCTCAGCAGAACAGTGAAAGAGAGCTAAATCTGTTACCTTTCTAAGTATTTGTGGGAAAAGCAAAATTAAATCATGTGAGGATTTCCACAGGAGATCTTGGCATCAAAAGAAGTTCCCATTTCTGTTTTGTTTCTTGCTGTGGTTCATTTCTTGATGGCCTCACCATGATTACAAACTTAGCTAATGAATAGATTTGCTTTTCTAATGTTTCTCCCAGGTGACTTGAACAACAAAGCCCATAACCTAAACACCATGAGCAGTTGGAATTCAACACATCTGGAGGTCAGAGTTATTGGACTGTCCATCAGGAAAGAAGCTGTAAGACCATGCTGATGGAGCTGTAATTTGAAAGATTTGGAGGGTGGCTGAATGAACTTAGTCAGAATACCATCAAATAGATAGTATTTAAAATACAACCAACAGCAATTACTTTTACACAACCCAAAAGATATACAGTACTTGAACTAGAAAAGGGGTAAAAAAGGACAAACCAAGGCACCAGCCCTGGTTCTGGTTGTATTCCATATACTGTTTCTCAATAGCTGAATTCATATGGATAATGCAAAGTCCTTATTGTTGAGCTCAGCTCTAGGTGACCACACAACAGATCCATAAATATATCTTGGAAACATTCTGGAATAGCTATCCACTGTCCTTTCAGCAGTGTGTACTGATTTATAAGATTTACAGGCTGTCCCAATTTACCACAGCTCTGAGTGGCTTATATACAGTAATACAGCAATATAAGACACAGTAAAAGCAAAGAATCATGTCATCAAAAAAATCTAGAAAAACCCAACCATAATAAAAAAGGCCAAAACATTGTATAGGAATCTATCACCCCATTCTGCTTTAGGATATGGAAGAGGTAGGTTTTAAGAGTTTGTTTAAATAGGGCTGGTGTTCCAGAGGACAACTTTTTCAACAGTTCACTCTGATTTGTACCCGTGAGATTTTCCAGAGATCTCTCGTTGAAGTATTGATGAGGTTCAACTCAACTTAGCTTTTCAACTAGATTCTCCCACCTAACTAATCATCACATGCCTTGAGATTTTAAAGAAGGAAAAGGATGTGGGAATGGTGGATTTAAGTGGCAAAGAAATCTAAAAAGCAGTCTTTGACAGGTGAGATGAAATGCAACCCTGCTGAAATTTGCCTTTTTGTCCATGGAAAGCATTAGAACAATGCTAGGAGTTTCTGGAATTGAGTTCACACTCCTTTAAACTAGAACAGCATTCTTCAAACTTGGTTGCTTAAAAATGTGGGATCTCCCTCCCAGAATTCCCCAGCCAGGAATTGAAGTCCAACATCTTAAAAGTTGCCAAGTTTGAAAAACACTGCAAGACAACATTGTTGGTGGCTTCCTCGGTTACATGGACTCAACCGGTGTGGTTTCAAAGCCCTGCTTTATTGCTTACCAAATGAACCCCACCAATTGTGGCTTAGCCAAGAAACCACCAATCCCTTCTTTTCTTCTTCCGTGTCTGTTTTGCCCACCACTCATTTTTTTTGTTTTTTGTTTTCCTGGGTTAATAGTTCTGATGAACACCGAAGCGTCCTAGCGCATACGAGCGTATGTGCGGTCCAGTCGTCGTTTCCCCTCTCTGGGCTTCGTTATTCCAAGCCAGCTTCTCATGCACCAGCACCCGATTTTGCATTGTTAGACGCCGAGTGTAAACAGCCGCATAAAACCAAAAGCAGCCCTGCGCATTGCCGCCCTCCGGCCCAGCCTCACTCGCCTTTCCAGCACCTCTACGCATTTTCACCTGTGCGCACCGCCCGCTCCCTTCACCTGATAGGTCCGCCTCTGTCTCTTGCTCCGGCCTCCTCACCTACGCCACCTGCTGGACACGCCCACCCGGAGCGTCTCCGCCCTCTTCCTCAGCGCTCGCGGGCGCCGCGGCTGCACCTGCTACTTACGTTCCCTCCGCCGGGCGAGCCGGAGCAGCGCGGCGC
Organism: Acrochordus granulatus; assembly: GCA_032468055.1. NCBI lineage: Eukaryota > Metazoa > Chordata > Lepidosauria > Squamata > Acrochordidae > Acrochordus > Acrochordus granulatus. The sequence continues at coordinate 17,976 of JANHZU010001925.1, forward strand.
CCCGGCAGGACCCGGCGCGATGGAGCCGTTCGCCTTGGCGCTCCGAGTAGCGGCGCTGCTGGGTGAGTGCAGGGCGGTGGTGCGGCCGGATGGCGGGGCTTGGGCTGCGAAGGCAGGCAAGGCAAGGCAGGCAGGCAGCGATCCTCCGCTCGCCGCGGGTTGCGATCCTGAATCTTCACTCGGGGGAGGGGGAGAGTCTCTTGCGATGTTCGGAGGTTTCTCCCACAGGAGTTTCTTAAGGCTGCAAACTTTCAAGCTCGGCGCCGCCTTGAGAGTAAGCCTTGTTGGAGTAACGTAGGCGCAACCTGGGATCATTCTGCCAAGACCCCGGTGGGGAGAGGAGGCGGCAGCAGGGCGGGTTGTGGCCGCGCTTGGCTGCGGGGAAGGGAGGACTTGGGGAAACGCGCGGGTTTAGGGATGACTTAGGGCAATTTAAGGGGGGGCTAATGGAAGAAAAGAGGAGGGTTGATTAAGGAAAAGGCCGCTGCTGAATCCTCGTTAGAGACCGTCAGCCCTGGCGAAAGATTCCGGATGAGCCATGCACCGCCGGTTTGAGCTGGGAATCCCTCGCCGGTCCCCTTGAGCCCCCAGTTTAGGGGGAGAGCCTGAGCCTGCCTGGGGTGTGTAGTTATATTCTTGTAGCCACACAGTGTTGTGAAACGAGAGAGCTCCCATTGCCACATAGGGGAGGCAGCATGGTTTGCGGAGGAAAGCTAACTTTGTGGGCCATTCTTTAATTTGGCTAATCTGGCAACCTGCTTTGATTTCTGGGGATCCCAGTGAGATCCTCTGTAGTCCTGTGTGGGTCTTCTGCCTTGCCCTGCTAGTGCCATTCAGTATTTTGCTTTTCATCAGCACCCGTGGAGTTATCGTAAGCACATCGGCGGGTTCAGCTAGGAATTACCTTGACAAAGGAATTAATTGCTTTAAGACTTGATGTGTGTGATACAGGATACTTAAGGAAAATGTCAACTTCTGTGGCACCTCAGTTGGACCTCTGGGAAGAAGTCCAAGACCACAGAGTTGTAGGGGAAGGAAAGGAAGGCACCCAGATTATCACCTAAAACAATGGTGGGTGATTTGCCAGTGGGCTCGCTGTGAGTAGCTAAAAGGACCTGGAGATTTCCATGATCCAAGGATGTCTCATTTATCTGTTTCAGTTGTTTAAACATGCTCATAGTTACAAGTGCAGATAATTTCTCTGCTTTTCCCTTTTTGACTTGTATTGAGAAACCACTGAAGGCCATCTCCTGAATCATGGATTATTTCCAGTATTTTCCCTAGACCTTGCACAACAATGCAGAAGAATGTTTGTTTTATTCTAGTTAGTTGCCTTTGAATGAGAAAACATGCATCCTTTAATAAGAGGCCTTTCAGATGGAAGGTCCCCAGAATTCCAGGCTTTGTGGAGCTGTTTCTTTGTTTTCCTTTTAACAGAGATTTTCTCTGGTAGGGCTGCAAGTAGAAGACAGTGATGTCTACAAGTCATGTAGACATCATGTAAAAACTCATACAAAAACAGCAATTGTATGATCAAAATCTTGGGTGAGAACCTTAGAAATATTATACCTGGTTCTGCAGATCCTTTGAATTTAACCTCATAATCTGCTTCCCTGAATGGTGACCTATTAGGAAAGTGAAATGTGGTGACAATAAAATATTGTGTTTAAAGTGTTGGCCTTTGGAGACCAAGGTTCAGGTCCTTATTATACTGTGGAACTCCCTTCGTAAATTTTGGCCAGTCACTCCACTTCAACCACAAAATTCTAACCTATTTTTGGAATTAAAATGAGAGAACTCAGTCATGAAACTGATTGCCTTGAACTTTCAGAGGAAATATGGAAAGTAAATGCAGTGGGAGTAAGGTTTGGGTCATCTGTGGATTCTAAGGGTTGGGGTTTACACATATGCTTAGCCAGCGCTTAAATACTGGGAGAACAGGCACAGCTTCTGGGAGTGCATTTCAAATAGATTGGCTGAAATTAGAGAGGATCTGCAATTACAAATACCATCAGTTCCTTAGCAGTCATTATCCATATATCAGCTTACCTATTCTATTATTCATGTATGAGTCTTTTATAATATCTTGGATCTCCTGAGAGTAGACTTAAGACTCTCCTGGGAATGGACTCAGAAGCTTCAGTCACTGAGATTCTTCATTCCAGTGGATCCCACAGCTCTTTATTTTGCGGAAGAGACCAACATAAGGGAAGACAGATGAACAAAGGAGGGGAAAAAACTCTGTCCTTCCTTCGTTGATAGAGATAAAAATACAAAACCACAGTTGTCTGATCAGCCAGCTTAAAAAGTAGAGGTTTCCCTTGCCAGTCATGTCTGACTCTAGGGGCTGGTGCTCATCTCTGTTTCATAGCCAAAGGGCCAGCATTTGTCTGAAGACACTTCTGTGGTCATGTGGCCAGCATGACTATATGCTGAGGCACATGGAATGCTGTTATCTTTCCCACTGAAGATGGTACCTAATGTCTACTTGCATTTTTACAGACTTTCAAACTGCTAGGTTGGCAGGAGCTGGAGCTCACCCTGTTACACAGCGGCACTTAGGTCTTGAACTTGAGCCTCCAACCTTTGGGCCAACAAGCCCAGTGTCTTAACTGCTTGGCCACCGTGACTCCAGTTCTCAAGAAAGCAACCCCATTGCTTAGAGTTCAGCAATTCCATAGTGGAAAAAGCTGAATGCTATTTTCGTTGAAGCTAAAATGTGGACCTAAAATGTGTTTTTGCCTTCTAGGAGGCAAACTGGAGTTTATGTATCCCTTCAAAGCAAGGAAGTGCTTTTTATTTTTAAATATTAGCTTGCACAGGTGTTACTCTGTTAAAGGCATACCCATGCAGTGAATGAATGCTGAGTCCTTGCCTACCATTCAAGGTGACCAAAAGGCAGGACCTTTCCCCGACCTGTTGCTGATGCTGCAGCTTATTTCCATCTTGGTCTTTTTTGTTCTCTGCAGAATGAAATCATCTCCCATTGTTAGTAGCTTCTGTATCTTATTCTTATAATTTCTGTAGCTTACAGCTAAGTTTTCTTTTCACTGAACCATGCCAGATTTAACTGATCAAATATCTGGATGTTTTTACATCACAGTGAAGTGTCTGATATTTACTTATCCAATTTTCCTTTCACCAAACTGGTCAAGTAGGCAGCCCAAGTGAGCTGCATGAATATGTTGCAATTTAAACCATATGTTAGTCCACCATACTGGATGCTGTAGAGCAGGGTTTCCCAACCATTTGCAACTAGGATGTGTGTGGACTTCAACTCCCAGCATTCCCCAGCTGGGAATGGGTGGGAAAGGACGGTGCTTTTCACAACTTGTAGTTAATAGTGAAAATGCAAAGAGATATATTTGATGCATTGAATGGCTCTTGAGTTTGTTGAATTTTGGACTGATGTGGAGTGTTGAATGTATCTCATGGGTGCTCCTATAAATGCCTGTTTTTTTGTGGCAGATTATAAAATAACATCAGCATGTTATTTTTTAACAAAAATATTGTTTTTTAAAAATAACATCTGTGACACTTGATGACTACCTAAGGAGGTGTCCATAAGGACATGGGCTCCACACTGAGGATCCAGATCCAGATCTATCCGTGTCACTGTGGAAGAGGAAGCATCTTGGTGCCCTACAAAGGTCAGAATCTGAGCCAGCTCTAGGGGAAATAAAATTTTTACCAAGATTACTGCTATTTCTGTCTCCTTGGTTAGTTTTGCATTGTTGATAAACAGTGAGACTTGTGTAGAGCTGCAGAACCTGGTGAAGTAAAGTTGTATCACTTTGTTAAAAACTCTATAACATTGTTGAACTGGAAAAGCATTATGCTCACAGGTAGAAGTTCATTTTTATAGTTTGTACCCAAATAATCTTTCTAGGATTTTCTAAGAGTATAAAAACTCAAACTTAAAAGTTGTTTTTGATTTTTTTTAACCTCACGGGAGTCAGTGTGCTTAACTAGAGCACAGGGTCCCAACTCAGACCCCAATGGGAGAATTCAGTTTGACCCCCATGGAGGCCACTTCTGTACAGAAATATTATTACTAACTTGCTAGGGTGCTAATCGTCTTCTTGCTGCTAATATTTTTTCACTTGTCCTTCTGAATTGGTCTGCAATCCCTTGATGATGTCAGAAAATATAAAAAAAAAAAGTTAGATGGATTTGCATCTAAGCCTTCAGCTTAGGAAAAGCAATCATGATAGATCGATAGTTTGACAAATGATCTGTTAAGATCTGGAGAAAGATGACCAGGACAGAAAAGATGACTTAGTGGTGGTGGGGATTTATTTGAGCCCAGAAGCTCACTGCTGGCCCTCTCTTCATTTTCTGTTTAATATTAAGTCTAGAAGGGATCTTTGGCAAGTTGACTTCCTAACTAATTTGACTGAAGTCATTTGCCTTTGCTTGCTGCTGTGACATCCTGACATCTTTCTTCCCCCCCTCCATCCTTTGTGGTATAGGATATTACAAGTTAGAGTTCTGAGACTTGGTGTAACTGTTTCCTTGTAAAGGAAGTCAGTTTTTGTGATAGCTTGGAAAGGAAATGAATGCAATGACGCTCAGGCATGAGGCTGGGAACATGTTCTGTTTTCTGGTGTTTCTCCCAAGAGAATAGCTTGGGTGGATCCATGTTTTCATTTCTAGTTTGGATACCCAGGATCCTGCTGTAACATTTTAAGCTGGGTAGAGCAATGTGCAGCATCAAGAAAATAGAACTGGCAAGGGATAGATCCAGTTGTGTATCATGTGTGTTCCTTAAAAAGGACCTTGACAAAGGGGGCATTGCGCTAAGTAGATATCTTTAATAAAGTAGCTGAAATTGTATATTTTTCATGAGTTTTCTGATCCAGAATTCCCGTTCACTTTCTCATTTCATGTGCATCTGAAAAAATTAGATGCCTGTGGAGAGGGGGAGGAGCTGCGGTCTCTCAGTACTCTTAAAAATGAAAAGGTACACAACAGGAAGAGTCACAACAGAAACAATCTCCGAAGTTCTAATAAAATAAATGAGTAGGGCCCATTTGCACTTTTATCATGAGAATGAAATCTGAGGTGCCTTCTTATGCACTGACTGGGTAGAACTGTTCTGTCCCACTTCTGTTCTACTTTCAGAGCAGACTATTTTCTGCATGTGAGAAACCTTCCATCTGTCACATGGAAGTCTTAGTTTAGAATAAAATATTTTGGTTCTAAAACACTCAGGTGGCAGGTGGCAGTCTTAGAAAGTAGACCAGACAAGAAACACAACCAGATGATTATTAAAGGAGCTAATCCTCCTTTATTGTAAGGTTACATTAATAAAATCTTGCAAGTCTGAAAGTACTTTTCTCCTCCTGCCCCTTTATAGCCCCAAAACTAGAGAGGGTCTCTTTGTCTGAGCCTTTTGCCCCATACACATTCCTGCTCTGTATTAAACTGCCTTTTGTCTGACTATTCCCTTGCTTGAGTTTTCTCGCTCTGGCTCTTGAGGTCATTCCAGCATACCATTTTGTCAGGTAACTTGCAGCAGAAGAAGGAAAAGCTTCCTGATAGCTGCTGTCTGACCAAAAGTATTACTAGATCTAGCTATTACTAGATCAGCTTTTGCATGGGAAGCAAGCTGAGCTCCCATTGATCATCTGATGGCATTCTTGCTTGCTCTTTATTCTTTTAGGTCCTGATTCATCCTTGCTGCAGTGTTAATATTTTGTGCAACATCTGATCAAGAGGACAGGTTCATGTACTTCAGTAAATTACAAGACAAGGTTTGGTTTTATAGGAATACTTGTTCCAGTTGGCTATAACCCATGATCAATGGTTTGGTGTGATGTATGAACCCACCATGGTTTTAATTCAACAAACGAAGGCATAGTGTGATATGTGAACTCAGCTAGTATCTGACATCATCTTGGGTACCCTTTGAAGTCAAGGATGGAACATAGATCGGTATGGATGAATTCGACTTGTTTGAAGTTGCCTTGTTCTTAGTTCTGATTGGCCACGATATAGGTAATCTTATGTAGATGTTTTGCTAACCTGAAGATATCAAAGATGAACCTGAAATCTTCTTTAAGAAAAGCAAAGGTTGCAGCACTGACTTATGTTCCTTTGCTCTTGTATGGACTTTGGACCTTCAGTGCATTTGGAGAGAACATTGGCTATTAGCCAAAAAGGATGGAAATTAGGGTCTTTTCAATATTCTTATGAGTCAACTTATTAATATCATATTAAAGCAAGTGAGTCCCCCTTTTGGCATAGTGAGAGTTAAAAGCCTAGTTCTGGGTATGAACGGAGAAGTCACTTTTTCATGTTTTTTTTAAACTCTCTTGAGTCTTTAAAGTTCCTCCTGCCCTAGGGTCGTGAGAAATATAACAAGGGACTTTCTCAACCATTCTGGTTAAGGCCAACTCATATCTGTTAAATTTATAAATATCACTACTCACAAACAAATGTTCTGCTTCTATTCCCCCCCCTGCATTGAAACAGAATAGGACATTCCTATTTTGGCCTGAAAGGGCTAATATCAGATTTATCAGCTTAGAAGGAAGGCCTCGACACTGGAGGGACATGCTCACAACTTCGGGGAACTGCCTGGCCACCTCCGATTCCCATCCTTACTCTCTTGTTCTTGCAGACAGTAGGCCAATGCGCCGTCTTCCAGGATGGCAAAATCCCGGCAAACTGCAGGAGGACAAGGCAAACAAACAAAGATGACAAGGGGGTTTAAGTGCTGCTGAGAAAACCCACTAGCCAAGGTCAGTTGTAGATCAGGGGCCCAATGATCCATGATATCTGCCTCATTTTAATCCAGCAGATCAGCGTTTCCCAGCCTTGGCAGCTTTAACACGGGGAGACTTCGACTCCCAGAATTCCCCAGCCAGTCGCTGTGACGAGTTTATGGTGCAGTGAAAAAGTCAACTCCGAACAAAAAGGACACGCAAGCAGCAACTTTAACTGGCGTGAGCAGAAAGTGGCGCATGTGTTTTTGTGAGCAAACAAAACTTATAAGAGTTCGAAGATCATCCGAGTATGCAAATATACATTTCCAAAATCACCATGTGCCTCACAGATGCTCACATACGTCCGTGCACGGGTATGGGGCTGTACTGTATTTTTAAAGGGAGAATTTAATTTCACCAATTTAGAAGCTTAATTATTGCAATAATTGGAGTTGGTATTCCAAAGTGGTGGGGCTACATTTGATGCCAGCCATGCCTACCTCACGGGCCCTTCGCTCTCCAAATGAGAGAGGCAGAACCTGTGCCACCAGCATGCAGCCATCCTGAGTTTTTGCAAAAAATCGGGCTATAGACGGAGCAGGGCAGCTCTTTGTTTTCCCTCAGCAATGCCTGCTGGCATTGAAGGCTCCTTGGCAAGTCTGTGCAGCTCAGGGAGGTGCTGGAAATTCTCCTCTCACTTGCAATTTACGCAACTGGAGGCAGGGAGGAGGTGGGAGAAAACTCTGAGCTCCAAAGACCAGTGTAAGCCATGAAGTCTGAATTTTGGATTTTGCCCCAAACCTCCGCTAAAGTGCGTTCATGAAGCAATGTTTCCTTTTCTGAAGAAAAACCTCACAATCAGTGTGACTCTTTGCCTTTAAACTGGCCCCAAAATTGAGTTTGGCTGAGTTCCATAAGGCAACCTGCTTACGGACCAGTGTGCTGTTTTATCCTCAAAAGTGTGGAGAGGTAGTCCTCGACTTACAACCTTAACAAAATCCGTAATTTCCATTGTATGTCATGAGGGCTGTAAGTCAAGACACCCACATGAATGGACCTGATTTCGTGACTCTTTTTTGCAGTGGTCATTAAGTGAATGCCACAGTCAGCGAACACCGTGGTGGTTAAGCAAATTGATGTATTCCCATGGCTGTTTTTTGCCAGAAACAGCCCGAAAAGATCAAAAACTGGCATGAACATCGTAAATTGTGGTCACATGACTGCAGAATGCTACAACTGGCTGTAAAGGTAAGGCTGATTGCCAAAACGTCATCATGTGATTCTGTGTATTGGAACCATTGGAACCGGGTCATAAGAAGCTTTTAGGGAGTTGGTTGTAACTTTGATTGGTCACTAAGCAGCCAGTCATAAGTCGAGGACTATCTATCCTGTTTTGTACCAGTTTTAAATCATTTTGTTCCAGCAAACCCTGGTTATTTTCTTCTTTTTTTTCTAGGCCCCACCTCCTAAGCATCCCAAACTCACACCCCAAATAAAGTGAACCAAAACCTAACAAAGCATCCGTAAAAGCTTGGCACTGCTTTAGAGGAGACAGAAGTTTGTTGCCTTTTCCGGGCGATGCACAGCTCAGCCCAGTTTTAAATGAAGGGGCCGTTAAACGTTTTCCCACTTGAATGGAAAGGAAAAACAGATTTAAGTTGTAAAAACAAGCAGCATCTCCTTGACTCGTTCAGCAAAAATTGGAGGTCTGCCGGAGCTACTCTGCTGCAGCCGAGACCCCCATCGATTGCTAACAGAGACCACCCCGCTGTTCTTCCATCGAACCACATTTATTCCCTGGCTCTCCTTTTAGCGCATTGGAAAGGCCGGTCAGAAGGCTCCATGCTGGTCCCAAAACTTATTGAACATCTCCCTTACTGTGATTTGGGGGCAGACTTTGGGGAGAAGCAGCAGTGAGGTGCAAAAGTGGGAGATTGTTAGAGCATCACAGCAGGAAAGCAAAGGCTGCGTAGTTTTAAGTGCAACCCAACACAATTCTGGCCATGTAGTTCTATGGTGACTGGTGGGAAATATGGATTATAGGGCTTTACCTTCTCTCATCTAAGCTGGTCTCCTCTCAACGCATGAGCAAAATTAACTTGTAGCCTGTGGTCTCCCAGGCCTGTGGCTCCAGATCAGCTCAAAGGTCATGACCAGCTAAACTGAGAATATCATGTTGCCTTTCCCAAGCCACATCTCGGATCCAAAAACCTGACAGACAAAAGGAGGTCAAATCTGTGGGATTCTTCCTCCAAGGTTGATCAGCCTCGATTGGGATGCCTGATCAGCTCATCCTAGCATAAACACCTGGTGCAAACTCCTGATGATTCAAAAAAAAGACACAGTGTGCATTGCAACATCACAACACAATCTGATCTTTTGAACACTATGCTTGGGTCACATGGTTTGCACTGAAGCCACTATTCCCTCCCTGGATGCCTAGGTGAATGCTCTTGAATTATGAAACGTTGTGTGCAAATATAGGGCGTTGACCAGTAGGAGCATTATATGATGAAAGGAAAGCTTACGTGAGAATAAACACTCAATAACGAATGCAGGTACTGCTCGACTTATGACCACTGATTTAGCAACTGTCCAAAGTTATGACGGTGTTGAAAAAAGTGACTTATGGTTGGGCCTCACATTTATGAACAATGCAGCACCCCCATGGTAATGTGATCACCATTTGTGACCTTCCAAATTGGCTGCCAACAAGCAAAGTCAATGGAGAAGTTGGCAGGGAAGGTCACAAGTCACAGTGACATGTGATATCTCACTTAATGACCACAGTGATTTGTTTAATGATGATAGCAAAAAATGTTGTAAATTGGATGTAGTTGAGCAATACCCTGCTTTAACAATATGACAGATTTACTGGTCCCAGTTGTGGTTGTAAATCAGGGACTGCATATAGGGAGGAAAACTGGGGCCATGTGAAGACTCACATTTATTCGTCGGTCCTTGTGATAATAATTTAGATGCTTGGAATTATAAAATATAATTGTATAATTATATGCCCCGAAACTACATTCTTCAGTAAGTTGCAGCATGTAAGATGCAAAATAAAGTAGCAGCACACCAATATCTTAAATGTATGTAATTTTAGGCTAATCAGAATGTGATTTTTACTGCTGCTTCTTCTATTTTTCTTTTTTTAACGTAAAAACATTTTTGTAGGCCTCCAAAGTTTTGTCAGTCCCAGGCACTGTGCCTTTTGGGGTACAGGGAAGAAAGATCTGGAGAGGAACAGCAGATGGTTAGAGTTAGCCCCGTTTCCGATTCTTGTTCTTAATTCAAGCATTTCCTTTCTTTGGCAAATTACCCCAAATTGGTAAGAATGGTTTTTCTTTGGGTAATGCCATACAAAGCCATTATAACAGATAGTCCTCGACTTACGACCATAACCGAGCCTGGAATTACAATCACAAGTCATGCCATGACCACACCTGATTTTGCAACCTTTTTTTTGCTGCGGTTGTTAAGTGAAAGCTGCAGTTATTGAGTAAATACATCCTCAATGGATGTTTTTTGCTGGAAACCAGAAGTAAATGCCAGTTTCTAGAAAAAAACAGTAAATCATGATCACACGATTGTGTGACTCAATAAACAACTGTAAATGCAGGCTAGTTGCCAACTGCCCAAAATGCAATAATGTGACTGTGGGGTGGGAGCTTGTCAAAACTTTGAACCTGGGTTGTAAGTACCTTTTTTGGGTCTGTCGTAACTTCAAACTGTTACTAAATGACTGGTCATAAGATGAGGACTGCCTGTAATGATTTTGCAGAGTACACCATACAATGTACATGAGGCCCATCAGTGCCAAATGCTATTTGCAGGAAAAAAAGGACCATCTGGAGTCTTTTCTGGTTAACAATTCACGATGAATATCCTGAATGTGTGAAGTTGGATTTTTCTCCTTCAGCTTTTTTCATAAAGAGCCCAACAAAATTACATGCTGAACCCCGAAAATGATGTTGGGGAAAGAAGGGGAAAAAGAATCTTTGCACAAGGAGCTTCAATGGAGAGATGCAGGGACCCAAGAGACAACGGGTGGTTCTCCCCACCAGATGCATCTCCAAATGTGCTGGAACCATGGCGGCATTGCCGATAACACCAGGAAGGACTACAGCCTGGTGAGGTTCTCTGGGTGAAGATGGAAAACGAGCTTCGTGACTTACAACAGGTCCTGTTGTGACTTACAAGTGGGCAAAACGCCGCTGGGGGAAAAAAGAGAAATCACAAGGCAGCGGAATGGTGACATGCGAAGATAGCTCCACCACTATTTGGAATTTTTGGGCATTGGCGCATGTGGAGGAGGCGCATCGAAGCTCCAGGTTTGGAAAGACGTCTCTGGGCACATTCAGGATTTCTCAACGGGAACCTGCCTCCGAGAACTTGTTCTCGTGGCTGGCACTGGCTCAGTTTGAGCTGATAAAAATTTGCTGGGATTAAATTATATTTCAGCACAAATTTCCATGTTTAAGGGGATCCCTAGAGAGAGCAGACCTCAGAAAGCCCCTCACTACGAGTGAGTAAGAGCCAAGGATTTGGGTCTCCTTCCTCTAACAAAAAGAAGTTCTCAGGAGGGTTTTTTTTTAATGTTTCGCCACAAAGCAACTCACGACATCCACCAAAGTCAAATGCAATGTGAGAGAGGTGCCCCTGCACACCAGTCCCTGTGAAAGTGCAGTCACTGCCCGAATACACAAGCCACTGAGTTCGTATCGAGAAAGACTTCAGCTATTTTAACTTTTAATTTCAGCCAAAAGCAAAGGACGAGTAATAAATTAGTTTTACGGTATGTATGGATGGATGCTTATAGAGATGCACATTACAGGCAGTACTTAATACAACAATAATTGAACCCAGAATTAGTCATTAAGCAAGTCATCACATGGCTGACCCTATTTTATGACTTTTTTTGCAGCAGTTGTTAAACAAATCACCATAGTTGTTAAATGAATCTGAGGCTGTTAAACTTCCAGGAAAAAAAGTTGCTCATTATTGGTTATGTGAATATAGGAGAGTCATTCTGAATTCGGCAGCATATAAATTTAATAAATTAAATAAGTAAGTAAAATAAATATGTATATATTCCTATAGTCACATAACCACAACTTGTGACTTTATATATATATAATATTATATAATATATATATTATGTATAATATATATATCTATAATATATATAAATATATATTTTATGGAATATATATTATATTTTATACATAGACTATATATAGATGTTTATACACGCACACATATATATGTATAAACACACACATATCTCTCTCCTATAGGACTATATGATGCTGCAAATGGCTGTACATACGGCCCAATTGTCATGTGCCCAAAATGTGATCATGTGAGCGCAGGAGGTGCCCAGCCGTTGGAACTCTGAATCTGGGTCGTAAGTCCCTGTTTTTTGGGTCCATTGTAATTTGCTAAGTGATTGGTCATAAACCGAGGATTACCTGAATCCTCATTCAGAGGAATGAATCATGAACATGATTGTTAATCTGATTTTCGATTTTAGATACCCGAAGGGTATCTGTGCCAGCAATTTTCCCAGCGTGCTAGTTATATGTTAGATATCTACATATCTTAAAATTACACAGTTGAGAAACACGGGTTTAAGGCAATAGATTTTCCATGTGTCTAACACTCAGCATCACAAGATATTTGCAGATATATGTTTTCAGTGGACATAAATGTACTTTGCATGCTTACATGTCAAAGAGCATGTTTTACATCATGCACGATCTGTGACAACATTCCTAATTTAAAAGGCTGACTTCTTAGTTAATGTTAATAAGCAACATTTTTACAAACTCAGATGAAAACCTGGGAGAAATCAAACTGCTCTAACAAACAACAAAAAGATTCTATGATCACAGATCTCCAAAGTACTTCTGAATCATTCTGGAACCATGCAATGCTCTAATTATTATCTTATCGGTAGTCCTCGACTTGTTACCACAATTGGGACCAGAATTTCCTTTTCCAAGCAAGGCAGTTGTTACGAGGGTAATGCCTGTTTTTATTCACTTGGTTGTTAAGTGAATCATTGCAGTTGTTAAATGAATCACAAGGTCAATAAGTGAATCCGGCTTCCCTCATTCATTTTGCTTGTTGGAAGCCAGCTGGGAAGGTCACAAATGGCAATCACCAAATTTGGATCACATGGCTTTGGGGATGCTGTGACGGGCGAGGATCTGTTGTAAGTCACTTTTTTCAGTGCCATTGTAACTTTGAGTGGTTGCTGAATGAATGATTATAAGTCAAGGACTACTTGTACTTTTAAAAAAAATTGGGAGACTCTGAACATTTCATGACATACCTTCCTGAACTGGAGGCAGGCAGGAACTATCAATCTGAACCTCAGTCATTGTTATATTCTCACAGGGCCAAAGAGCGTTCCACCGCACTCTGAAGACAATCTGCAAAAAACCAAGTTGCTAAGACTCTGGCTTGATGTCCAAGAGCCTTTAAAACTGCCAAAGATACTCCTTTTATGGTTAGAATCACCTTACTGGTTTCAAATCTCTCCCAATAACATGCATCAGTCAAAAGGAATTTCAGAAACAAGCAGAAATATTAAAAAAATCGACCAGATTTGAAAAGCACATACCACTGAATGCAGAATATCTGTTGGAGCTTATTTGCAAGCTGTTATTGAAATAAGAATCCAAAACTGAATAAATTGTGTATGATTAAAACGATGCAGAACTTCAACATGACAACAGATTACCATACAACAACAGAAATATCAATGGAAGACCAATATTAAATTTACTGTGAATATCATACTGAGAGAAATGTGGTAAAAGATGTTTTATCACTGGCATATTATTTTAATACTGATTGGTAAAATATAAAAATTATTTTCTAGAAAACATTGGAAATTGCAGTAATTAGGCTAGATCATTGTTTCGTATTTGAAGGAAACGTTATAAAGCCCAACAATTCTGGAAGATGATTTATAACATAAAATAATGAATACTGTTTCCAGCTAGCTATTTTTCTGATAAGAGTTACCAAACTATATTCTCACAAAATATATTGAGCTTACTGCCAGGATATTCTGACTTTTATTGGAAATCATCAAATCAATCTCTTTTTAAAAGTGTGCAGACTAAGTTGTAGGTGTTTGCACCAATGTCAAAAACAACCTGGTACTGAAAAAAAAGTCAGATATAAATTTTAACTCAACTTGAAAACCATTTATGGATTATAGTTCTACATATAGATCTATATTCTTTGAAAAGAAAAAAATTAGGGCAGATACAATAATGCATTTCAAATACCTGAAAGAAATGTAAAAGGCCTTGTATTCGAAGGCATTTTCTTAATGGAAAGTAGAGTTAAGTAAGTCAGGTTCTGATGCATTTTCCCTACAATATCCTAAGAAAGAACAGCTGACAAGTGTATTAAGGGCCCCATTTCCTGGCTGGATTAACAAACATACTTCCATATTAACAACCATATATACCAGTTTTACTTGGTGCCATATATTTACTGTGTATGGTTTTAATTGTTTTTAATTGTTCTTATGTTTTATGACATATGCCACCCAAAGTCACTTGCTGAGATGGGTGACTGTAGAAATCAAATCAATCAATAAACCAATTATTTTGAGGTCTTCACTCCACCAGCACCTAACTGCAGCACAAACTTGCATTTTCAGCCCACAATGTTGCTTGCTCTCATCCCAGTTTACAAGGCAGATCAGCTTAAGCTGTCCTGAGCTTCATCAATATTAACCTAGTTTTTCCCCCTTATTACAACTCTCTTCCAAAGCAGCTTCAAGTATATAAAATATATTTTGCCTGCCTGGAAATCAGGAGACTGCAATGGCTTGAAATAAAGACTGTTTTTTTTTCCATCCATTCAGTCATGCCTGATTCTTGGAAACTGCCTGGACAAGTCTCTGCAGTTTTCTTGGCAAACTTTTCAGAAATGATTTGGCATTGCCTGCTTCCTCGGGCTAAGAGAAAGTGGCTGGCCCAAGGAGAGCCAGCTGGCTTTGTGCCCAAGGCGGGATTAGAACTGACCGTCTCCTGGCTGGATTGGATTGGAATGGGTTGGAGGCCAACTGATTTCTCAACCTTGGAAACTTTAAGATGTGTGGACTTCAAGTCCCTGAATCCCCCAGCCACCCATTTGAGCAGAATGGGCCTTCCTGAATGACAAATGCATTATTCTGCACCTCTGGAATGGGATAAAACAGGTTTGCAATTTAATAGGGATGCTACCCAGTCAAAATCTGAGATAAATTTCATCTGGATGATGCAAATTAAGTATTATTCTATGTCAAACTCTGAATGCTGTTTAAAAGATTTTGCAGGAAACAAGCCAATCAGTACATGAAAGTAAAAGATGGGCATCCTCCTCTTCCTTAGAATCATAGAATCCTGGAGTTGGAAGGGACCTTTGAGGTTTTCTAGTCCAACCTCCAGTTTTCAAAAGAACCATCCATAGCCTCAGGCTGTTCTTCAGTAACCAAGTAATAAACTGAATTTCTTACTATTAAAGAAACTCCTTCAACCAAGCAAGGCCTTCGTTTCTCCCCATCCCATTTCTAGTTGAATGAAAATTATCAGCATTTTCTAGAAAGTGTACTAGAAAGCAAAAGGAAGGAAAGAAGGAAGGAAGGAAGGAAGGAAGGAAGGAAGGAAGTGTGCAATTTACACCTGGAAGGATGAATGAATGCATGTGTGGGGCAAGGACAATCCATTTTCTCTTAACTGAGGTAGGGATTGTACTGCAAAGCTAAGTCTTGTACTCATTTTGGCTGGGGGCGCTCTTTTTGCCTTTCTCCTCCTGGCCAGAAAGCAGAGAAGGATTTTTGAAGTCCTTAATGCAGCCTGGATTGCAATGAAGGCATGTCAGGAACAAACAAGATTGCCAACATCACCTGGCCCAAATCTCATTTGGGAGGCTCTGGTAAGACCCAGAAAAGCAGGAAAAGGCCCAAATCCACTGGCCCAAATTCAGTTCGGGTCAACCCCATAGGCAAAGGGGCTGCCCTGTCCCCTCCACCCTTGCGCCTGTCTATTCCCTCCCTTTTTCTCTTTGAAGATTTCATTGCGCTTCCCGGCAGCAGAGCTCGGCGTCCTCCGCCCTTGCCTTGTTGTGCCTTCTCCCGGGAAGGGAAGACCAGATTTTGGGGGAGCAGATGGGGGGCCGGCTCC
>JANHZU010001925.1:50062-62914 GCA_032468055.1 Acrochordus granulatus
CTAGAAGGAAATGGAATAAAGAATTTGGCTGGAATCACAAACACATCCACACACCCCCACGTTGTGGAAGAAAAACACTGACAGAAATAACCCTACCATCTATGGCCTTAGAGACTCAAGCTGGAGTTACAACAGTTTGCAAAACAAGTTAACAAGCTTGTTAAACTTAAGAAAATACACAGTGTGAAGAAATAATGAATTTGATCGTTCTGCCATCCTTTTTTAAAAATCAACGCTGTCTTGATTTTCTTTTAATTAACCCCATGTTGTCATGGTTTTTTTGGGAATATATATGTGACATGATCAGATGGGAAATGCAAATTTCCCAACTTTGGATTCTGGATTCTGGCAATGTTAGCTGGACCAGTCTGTTTAGCCAGCTCTCTACAGTACTTGGTGTTATCATGACTGTGGTTATGCACCTTTGGTTTACTGCCAAATACGGAGCTTTGAGGTTGAGAATTCAACAAGCTATTACTGCCAAATAGGCACAGTTTGAGGTTGAGAATTCAACCCGTTCTGTGCAGCCAGTGGAGCTGACCAGAGGCAAACTGGCAGACTTGTTATGTGTTCTTATCCTTTTCTCTTTTTTATCGCATCAAGTTAACTGACCTCCTCTCAGAGATCTGGAACTGGCTTGGGTACTGAAGGCAATCTTTCCCAATCTTTCCCTGATGCCTTCCTTTTCCTAACGGAGTTGGGAACTTCAACTCCCAGGTTTCTTAGCTAGTTAGAAAGCCATTGTAAAATTACAAGGGAAACGTAGGAACAATCAAAGAGCTTTGCCTTTTTTGTGTGGCTTTCGACATCTATAACCATGATTCCTGAAAACTGATTATATAGTGTTCCATCATTTTGACTCGGGAAATCAATGAAGATTATAATTCAGTTCCATTTTTACCGTAGTCAGTGCTCAGTCAGTGTGGCAAGTAGAAGTACAAAATTAAGACTACGTGAGCTAAAATAGGTCCATCACAAATAAATAAAGAATTCAGTCCCACCAACATATATCACATGGCTACACCATTTGCAAGAGCTTGTTGAGTGTCCCCTCAATCTACAGAGTGCAGTTGTTTGGCGATCAAAGGATATCTGTCTTACTAGATGCTCTGTAGCGTAGTAGCTAAAGTGGGATAGAATAGTAAAGGCAGTCTAGATTCAAATTTTTACTTGGAAGCCATGAAGTTCACTTTGTATCATTCCTCTCCACTTCCATCCCAGATTGCTGTGATGAAGATAAAAAGGGTTTGCTGAGGAGCAATTACGTAAGTCCTTGGGGGGGGGAAGTGAGATGTTAGTATCATATGTCTACCTGAAGCATTGGAGGGGGTGAAAACCATGACTTAACAAGGATTCACGTTTGATTGTCTGCAGGTCTGTTGCTTTATCTAAAAAAGGAATTCTGAAAAAATTAGTGTGCAATCTGTCTGTCTACAGTGTTGTACATCAATATGGATCTTCTTAGTATTTAATTAAGTTATATTGATAGATCATGTTGACACATGGCCTTTGGCCATTCAAAAACTAGACCATTATCAGACCCTTGATGACTTCTGTTGCCTTTCTCTGGACTTTGCTATCCCTTGCTCTCATCTCAACTTGCTAGGACTATAGTTATTTAAACTGTATCACAGCCAATAAACTGGAAACAGTTTTCTTCGATTCCCAAGGGAATAAATATAAGTGTACAAATATAAAAGAAGCTGGGAACAACAACCGGAGAAGATTCTCTTCCCAGGCTGCCTATTCTATGCAGCTTTATTTACAAAAACTTTCTGAAGATGGCAGTTCTCCTTTAGTATTTTCTCTTGTGCTCCAGCTGCAGCTGTGAATACACACAATACGTGGAACTGATGGGAACTAATTTGTGGAGAACAAGTGCCTAGAAAAATGTGTCATTGGAATGTTTGTGTGCGTTTGTGCGTGCACACATTCACAGCAGCGGTATGTGACTTTTACTGAGTATTGTGGCAGAGGCTGCACTCTGAAAAATATAGTGGATGGAGCCAGTCAAAAACTAAATTTGATTTTAACTGACTTACCTTATTTATTCTTTTGATTCGGAGTCACCCAGAGTTGGTTATAAGATGGGCAGCTATATAAATGTTTTAAATAAAATAAACAAGTAAATAAATCTATAACTACACAACAGTAAATATTTTGTGCAAGCGTATTCCCTAAGAATAAAGAAGGAAAAAAATGCAGGTGGAGGAGAAGACTTAACAGGAAACTGAAGGTTAGATTTTGTGCGGTATTCGTTTTTTGTAAGTAGAGGGATTGCCATCCAGCGACCAAATCCTTACAACTTCTTCCCTCTTGTGGGTAATCTCAGACAATAGTCCAGATTAATTTTTCCCAGGTGTGTGGGAAGCTCACATTTTAAGCTTTCACACAGGAGAGTAGGAATGTACGAAAGCTGAAGATAAATGGGGGGTATTGCCAGATTAAAGAAAAGCCACTGAGGGAAGTTCTCAATGTATGTGGTCAACCTGTGACTTGACTATACGCTCTAGATTGCAGTTACGGTTTTCCATGATGGAGCAGGTCTCCTTTTTCCCCTTTCTACAATCTATAGAAAATAACTTAGGGAGAAGGCTAAATTAAAACCCGGTTTCCCTGAATTGGCTGATTTTGCATGTTGTGGGTTTTTTAGTATTTCTAGGCAGCAGCATTGGACAATAAGATCTGCTCCTGTATTCTGAAGGGATAGTGCCTGAAAACGGGCTTCCTTTCCTACAGAAGCTCTGTTGATCCTTAGAAGCGTTGACCAAAGTGCCACGATACAGTAGGAGAAGGGGCACCTTCCCTTGTGATGAAAGTAAATCCATTTCCTGCACTCAGTTCTTTCTCAGCTCTGAAATAGGGATCCTTTACATCAGGCGTGTCCAACTTTGGCAACTTTTAAGATGCGTGGACTTCAGCTCCCAGAATGCTGGAAGCTGAAGTCCACACATCTTAAAGTTGTCAAGGTTGGACACCCCTGCTTTACATTCTCTGCTGCTTGTCATATTTCCAGACATCTCAAGTCTCAGGGCTGGCAGCCACTAGACTTCTCCTCCCACCAGGAGTTAATTTCTTATACAATATTCTTAAGATGGAGTCAGCTATTCTTAATGTCCAACAAGATCACTTAATCTACTGTCTTATAGCCATAACGTGAATTGTACCACTGCTGCCCAATGGAGGAAAAGCTGTAACACTAGGGGCTTTGGGGGGCCTTGAGCATGTACTTCAACATCTAAGTTCTACGAGCTGTTAAGGTAGGGCCACCTTTGTTTAATCTACCTCATGAGGTGCTTGGAATCTGGTGCTTTCCTGAGAAACCCACTTATCGCTTTTCCACAGAGCTTCCTGCCCAGACGTTGCAAGACATGCTCAGGAAATCGGATAGAACATCTGGTGGTTGGAAGGATGCATATCCAAGCAGCTTACAAGGAATTTAAAAATATCTGCGTTTCCATGAAAGGTCATTGCCCTAGCAGATCTTGCTTCGTAAGAACACTATTGTTGCAAGATGCAGTCATACAATAATGAACAAAGATTTGAATGGGTGGCCCTTTTGTTGTCTCTTGCATTGATTCTCCTGTTTAGCATTTATTTAATCACTGCTCCCTGGCACATAGCTGGAGGAGTCAAGGTTCAGCAGGAAGTAATATGCTTTGTATACCTAAGGTTCAGATTTAAATTCTGGGATAGCTAGTTAAAAGGTTTACCCTGCAAGGTATTAGGACATTATTGTGGAAAATAAAAGTTATAGTTCAAGAAATCTGGAGATCATAAACCTAGAAAACGTCTATATCAAAAGCATACAACTTTGAGCCCAAGTCTCATGCAGCCCTCAAAAATTTTGGATATAGCTCTCAAAAATTGTCACCCTTCATGGTTAGTAATTACCCTATTTGTTAAACTATAATGTTTAATAAATATGAATATTTAACTTAATTTTAATAATAGTTCAAGGTAAATGTAAATTAAATCCAGTGCAGTTTTAATTCTGGATCTATCCTCTTGATTTTCTGGTTCACCCTACTTGGATAGGAGTGCACCTCCTCCCTCCAGCTTACTGCTCTAATATCAATGCAATCCTCAATTATTCACCCATTCTGAGTTGGTGAATAGGAAAAGGCCCCATGATGCAGGAAACCTATGGTAGTTCAGAAATAATTGACAGTGCTGGAATAATACAACTGGAGGATAAATAACATGATCAGATCTCCTTTCTAATGACTGATAGCCACAGACCCCCAAAATCCATTCAATTTTGAATTTAAGGTGCTGAAGAATCTGGGAACTATCATACAATTTTGTTTCTGATAAAAACTATCGTCATCATGTGTCAGGATTGGTTTTAATTTTCTTTGGTCTGGGGCATTCCCCACTGGTGGCCAAGGTCACTGGACTTTTCAGAATCATTCAAAAGTTGTGTAAGCTCTCATTTGCCGCCTAGTTATTCTCATAGAAGTTAACTTCATATCCAGCTATTGTGTTCTGTAGAGCTGGAAGAAGAATGCCTAAATCTCTATTAATCGGAGCAGTCCCTGATCTCCGGAACAGTCTTTGATTTAAAATTAAAAAAATAAATTAAAATTACTTTTAATTCTCTTCATTGTCTTCAAAAAAATAATGACTATATCCTAGTGCTGAGTATCTAACACTTAAATGGGGTGGGTTCTTGCAGTTATGTGGTAATGAGGTAACCCAGAAAGGTTTTTGAGCATCCTCTTCTTTCCCAGATGTATATCATCTCCTCAATGTTCTCTTGTTGTAAAAGAGTGAATCTGGATGCTCTTTATCTGCAGCACAAAATATGTACAGTGGTATTCAATGATGGTCTGTGCAGCTAAAAAGCATGGATTGCTGGCTGATTGGAAAAGTAATATATATATATAACGGCTATTTTAAAGCATCTGCCATGTAGTTGTGTGGCCATGAAGCCAAGCCTGAGAAGGAACAATGGTGAAAAATTGTCACTTCAGCATCATTCTGATGAGCTGAGCCATTGTCTTCAAATAAGAAGGAACATGAAATCTGAAAGCCTCCAGAGCTGATGTAAAAGTGAGAGAAAATTCCAGATTCTCAGCAGCCTGAGAAAAGTGGAAAAACAAAGCATAGTTAGCCCTAACTATGGCTAACTAGGGCTAACTAAACATTAGCTCTAGTTCTGCTCTGGCCCACCCAGGATGCACCTGAACTGCCTTCTTCATAATTCTGAGATCATCTGCCAAAAAGAAATAACTTTTTAAGGTGGTTCAAGAGCAGTCAAATTTCCTGTGGCTGTGCTATGCTAAGCAAGGCTTCCCAGCCCCTCAAGTCTATTTCCTGTTTAACAGTGTCTCTTCCAAAAAGCTGCTTTCTTAGGAAAACAACAGGTAGCAACAAGCAGCCTGATTTCCCATGACTGAAACCATTTATATGAATACAGGAATGCAAGAGATCCTGTGTGGGCACGAAGGATGTTCATGTTAGATGCATTAAATCCTTACAGGTATCCTCAGAGGCCCTTGAGGACTCTTCCATGGAAAATGAGTTTGTGGAAGGTATCACTGCCCTATGCCCACTTCTTAGCTTCATCCCTCCTATGATGATGTTCTGCTGCTGCCCCCCTGGTTTTGAAGCTGCTCGTGTTAGATGTTCTACTAGGACATTATCTCCTCTGTAAGACTGAGCACATGTCTTGTTAAAAGCTAAATGTGTCAACTTACTGAAGTTCTTTCAAAAAAAGCTTAAACACATGCAGTCACAAGTAAGCACCGGGGAGGTCAGTGCAGTGGGTGGCAATCATATGCCAGATAAACATATTTGTGAAATGTTATTAATGAGCCTAGCTTGTTGATTTTGAATGCCTGTGCTTTTTAATGGATTTTTAAACAAGATTGTTCCTTTCTCTGAGGATAAATAATAGGAAAAAATGCTACTTTTCTTTCTCTCCTTGTGCTCTATTGAACAGGTAGTTCTGTTTATTAATACATTTTTATTGATACCAGAAGTGTGCTTAAATGAGGTCTTTGGAGGCAGATAAGCCTCCACATTTCAAAATCTACATTTGAACTATTATCACTTCTAGGCTTAGTTGTTTGCTGGTGGTGGAATTGGAGCACACAAGAAGAATCCTGCAAGATCAGAGGGAACGTTTGAACCACTATCAGTCACCCAGATTTTTCTCCTTTGTCAACCATGGTCAACCAAGTGCTCCTGGAAAGATCCCAAGTAGGATATGAAATCAGTATGACCATGGATGTTCAGTTGCACATGTCCCTTCTTTTGTTTCCAGTTGCCTTGTCCTTCAAAGAGTAAACACAAGGACCCAATCTCAATTAAAAATTAGACATATGTACATTATGAGGAAAAGTGGAGGGAATGATTTGGAGAGTGGCAACTCTTTTCCTTGTTGTTTTCAGGTGTGACCCGTTGGTCTTTCTTCAGAAGAACATTTTTCTTCTTTGCTGATTTTCCTTTGGCATCACATGGAATACTCTGGGTAGCTCTTACTATGCTGACTCCCCAAGTGTCCTCCTCAAGTGTCCATCCTTGGAGTTTCTCCAACCTGGACATTTCTTATTCTGACCTGTTAATATTCCCTGAAACTTGCCTCCTGGCTCATCTCATCAGATTTGCTAGTAGCAATGCCTGCATTCTTGTCAAGTGCAGTCAACACATAGAGTTCAACTACATTTCAATTGTCTACTTTATTGTATTCTGTCTACAATACAGGAATCTTCCAAGACAGCTTCATTTCTCTTGGGAGCCAATAGATAAGGTTCCATGGAGTCCAGGTGGGGTCAGCTCTGGAACGCTTGTAGCTGCATGACAACTCAAGGCTAATTTCCCAGTTGACCCCTCCTCCCTGCCTGGCTGAATGTTTCCCAACAATTTTGTTACTTGCCAGATACATCACATTGATAGGTGGTCTTTATGTCATGAGCTGTCTCCAAGGAAACAAGTAATATATCTTTATTTTTGCCAGAATTGCTAAAATAGGATTTGAAAAATTAGCGGGGGGAGGGAGGGAGGAAGCTTCCCACCTACCTGTGTGTATATTGCCTGGAAAAAATCTTTAGAAATAAACATCAGTTTCAGAGAGAACCCGTTAAAAATGGTGGATTGCAGCCTGTACTATTGTTTGTTCTTGTCCCAAAGAGTCACCCGATTTTCCCCATCTGTACCTTCTAAGCAGGATGGGCCCCAGTTCTTACCATTCACTTATAGCATAGACAATAGTTTTCGCAGTCATTCTGGTGAAAGAATCCAATAATGCTGATGGTTTATTTTGTACTGTCATTAACAAGAGAAAAGTTGTGACATTTTGTTTCTTCTGTTCAGAGGAAAGTAATTGTTGCTGTTATTAGAAGTATATTCCATCTTTCCTTCAAGAGTTCAAAGCTCCATGCTTAGTCGTCTCTCCTCCTATGTTTCCTCACAGCAATAATTCTGGTGGGTTGTAAGAGACTGACTGACCCAAAGTCACCTAGACAACTTCCATGGATGACTTTGATGACAGTAAACTTTAACCTGAATCTCCCAGACCTAAGTTCAGCCTTCAACCATTACATCACCCTGACTCTTAGAATGAAGTGTCCCCTTTCTTCCTAAACAAAGTGGTGTCCTCAGCTCCCCGCTCCCCATGAGCTAATGGCAGAATGTCTTGGACCATAAATGAGGCACAGAGGGCTTAGAAGACTTCACATAGCCTATAAACTTCAGGCTGCTGGCTCCTGATTTATCCAACAAGAAGGCCAGCACTTGCTCTCCAACCCCATAACTCAATCCATTAGCTGGTGGAATGAAGATCCGGTTTGCTTGCCCCTGAATTTGGTGAATTGCCTCTGAATTTAGATCCTCCTAAAACAGTGTTTCCCACCTTTGGCCATTCCAGGTGTGTGACTTCAGCTCCCAGAACTCCACAGCCAGCATGGATAGTGAAAGAAAATTCTGGGAGCTGAAGTCCACGTACCTGGAAATTGCTACAGTTGGGAAATACTATCTTCAAAATATTATTTGGAGTCTGGTACTAACACGCTCAGGATGTAGGGTCTGGAGAAGGTTAGTAGTCTCCATCTTTTGTAGAAGGGTAGTAACTTCCATGGCTAAGAAAAGGCCCATGATTTCAACGGGAGAAATCTGATAGGAAAGAGTGAGGCCCTTGGGAAAAATTTTGGCACCTTATCAAGCAAGACAGAAGGGCAGCTTCCTGTTGTTATCCCAGACAGTTTCCTAGGTTTTGTTTCCCCAAAGCCTTTGGTAGAAATGACTGAACCCGAAGCCAAAGAGCAGTTCCTGTAACTGGGAGGGTTGGACTCCCTTATCGCTAGTGTCTTGCTTCCGGCTTCTTGAAGTCAGCTTTGGAAGACAGGAAATTTCTTCCTTCTGATGGCAGGTGGTGCATCCTTTAAGGAGCCCAAAGGAACAAGAAAATACATCTTGGCTGTTAGTAACACACCGCACTTTTGCTTTCTGACAAAGATTGTGCGTGTATGTGTGTATCTGCCTTTTTAAATAAAAATATATTTAAATGCTTTCCATCCTGTTGACAAAGGAATTCTGTCCTTTTCATTAGTGGAGATGCAAAGAGAAAACATAAATGACTGATCCGTTAGGGAGGCATTCCAAGGAATTAAAATCCGTTAAAAGTGCATTAAAATCCATTCAGAACTCAGTTTCTGTGTCCCCAACTCTTGAATGCAAAGCTTCTCATGGAACAGATTACATTTCTGATGCTAATCAAGGTTGCTATCCTAAGATTTGGGGGGATTTAGGCAAGCAACAAGTCACAAGCCACAAGCCTTAAGGATGTATGTTAATTGTCTGGACCTTGTGGGCAGTTTTATTTCCTCTTTGATATCTTGGGTACTATTGTGTCAGGAAAATGCAGAGCATTGTCAGAGCATCTGATTCCCCTCTGAAGCCAAGCATTCCACTTGGACCAGTTGGAATCAACCCATCACTTTCAAGAACTATTAACTTTCTTCTGAAATGCTGGTTGGGGCTGAGATGCTTCATAATTAAAGAACTTCAGTGAAGGATATCCAATCTTTTCCTAGCTGGAAGGAGAGTAAAGCAAATTTGTATCAAAATCCACCTTCCATTTTCCCCAATTGTCTTCTGTGACATTCATTCCCGGGTCCCCTTTAGAATTTCTTTGGGGATTTTTTTTAAAGCTTGTTTTACCGTGCTGCATTTACGCAAGCTAGACAGGATTGCCACTGTTCTTTTCGTATTATACATAACTCCATCGCTCCCAGTTTGAAAAAAAACTCTAAAGTGAAGAGTTTATATAGATTGCATACGCTGGATTTGAATGGAAATGTAGGATGCCAAAAAGTTGGACTTGTTGAATTGTGCAGTTGGAAAATACCATAAAAATCACCTAGCCCACCCTTCTGCATAATTCAGAAAAATCACTTAAGCCATCTGTGAGAAGTAACTGTTCAACATCTTAAAAATCTTCAGAGATAACCCATAACCTCTGTAGGTTGGCTGTTCCACTGATGTACAGATCTTGTCATCATAATGTCTTTTTTATATAATATATATTTAAATGAAATCTAGGTAGCTGCAATACTTCCATTATTTTGAGTGCTAGTTTCTATGGCAATGTAAAATAGTTTCTGATTATCTTCCCTGTGGCATACTTTTATGAAGACTAGTGCATATCACCAGGAGAGGTTGCAAATCATCAGGGATCTGATCGACAATGACTGATAAGGTCCTCCAAGGTTGTATTAGGCCATCTTTCAGGAGACCAATTCTACACCCCACACTTGGGAATTTACTCCACTTGAGATGTATGAAATCCTTATGTATGTGTGCACGCCTCTTTTTAAGGAACCAGAAGAGAGGGGAATCTGAAAACATCTCATGAAGACCCAGCAGTAAAAATCAGGGGATGGGTGAACAGAACGGAATAGTTCGAGAAAAGGATCAAGCTGATCCTCTCTCTCTAACCCTAAAATCTTGAAAGGGAAGAAGCAGTTTCTGTACAATGCCTTTCATACAGAAAATGAGCATATGTGTTTCTTTAAAACATTTTTCATCACCCAACAGAACCTCCTGAGAAGTTAATGAGGAGGAGAGCCTTTGCCAATAGGTTTATATTGTAGCTCAAAAGACCTGATATAAAAGGAAATATATAGAAGTAGAAGTAGTTCAGGAAGCAAGGAGGCTGATGGTTCTGATCTTCCAGCAAACCCTCATTTCATCTCTTCCTGATGTTTCTTGGTGGAATGATGTGCCCTGAACCCTCTCCTGAAGGTTCCCTTGTAACAACCTTTTCTGACTACTTCCATTGTCCTGGTGTCCCAAGGGATCAATCCCTGAAATGAAATGGATCAGCAACACTTTCTTCTCAAGACTTGAGTAGGACATGCCCCCCAAGAACAACTCTACTGCAGCCAGGCAAGGAGGAGGGGTCAAACAGGGAACTAGAGCTGAGTGGGTATCAGGTGCTTTTGCTTTATTATCTGGTGATCTAAAATGCTTTTGCAACTGGAGTTTTCAGTGCTCTGAATTTAAAGAGGAATTGCCCTCTTCTGGGATGCATTTTCTTTTTAAAAAATCACGCTCCTAAAATAGAAATACTAATGAGAGAGACTAGCAGCTTTTCCAAGTGTGATTAAGTTTGGGTTTTTTTAAAGCTAGTCTCTCATAGTGGGCACTGAAGGTGGCAACCATTCATTGATTAGTTAAACACATTGAGTTGTCGTTAACTGTTGCTTTTGAGAATGGTTTTACACAAAACCTAAGTCAGAGATTTGCAGAATGATCCAGCTTCAGCATTTTTCCCATCAGAAAGAGATAAAATCCCACTGGGCAAAAAATGCTAATCATTTGCTAGCAGTAATAAATGTCTCCAACTCTTCATAGGGTAAAATCTGGATGGGGGCACTGGGGAGTTGATGGAAATGGTGATCTGAAGTTCAGAGGTCACTTCAAATAAAGCAACAAGATACAGCTAGAGCTGAAATCCTTAGCAACAAGATTGTTAGATAAAACATATCGTCGTCTCGTTCTTGGAGTGGAGCTTGTTTTTTCTTGTTAAATTTCCTAACGAAAAATTCTTAGACTCATCAGCCTCTCGCTGGTTTAATTTCACAGCTCAGACTCCAACATTTGTCTTAATATTAGGTATTATTTGAACTTAATAAGTCTTCTGCGATGACCCTTCTAAGCTGTTGTGCTTTATGTATGGAACTGGGGAGATGGCCAAGTTGAGAATAGGCTTCAGGAAAGGGATATCATTTTTGAAAACACCCATGCAAAACAAAAATTAAAAGATCTGCTTAATAGACCAGAAGAAAAAGCTGTAGTTCAGATTCCTCCCTTTTGAGTTGGCTTTTGCCTTATAAGAAGAGTTTTGTACTAGATTTCTGCTAGCAAGGAGACTTTACTGTTCTTTGTAAAGAAGGTATCTCGGGTATCCCACAACTGATGTTAGAAGAGATCCATCAGTTCTACCGTTTTGGAATTCAAACATTTTGGGCTTCGTCTACTACATGTGGAAAGTCTACCCTTGAGTTTAGGAAGCAGGGCTGTTTTCTTAGCAATGCTGGATAAAGCACTAGACTGACCAGGGGTCCTGGGTCCTTGGGGAATTCAGATGTTTCTGGTGGGATAATGGGCTTGCCTTTAAAATGACTAACAAGAATTCTAGGAACAATGAGATACCATAATGTAATAATGTACCCATGCACAGTGGCTATTTTGGGAGGCTGAAAAGTTTGGCAGCTGTGACCAGCACACCCAGAGGGCCATATGATGGAAAACTTATTTTGGGATAAATCTCTGTTTGTTACTTAAAGCAAGTCTAAAGGGTTATTTTTTTAAGTTCAAGAGAGTTCATATTTCAAATCCCAGCAATCAGGGACTGTATTCTTTCCTGCCATCTCTTTTCACTGATGCAAAGAATAGAGCAACTTGATGTGCATTTCTTTTGAAGGAAACCAGAGGTGGCCGCAGCGTATGACCCAAAAGTCCAGATGGCAACCAAACCAGTGTCATTGAAGCTCTGCCCAACTTTTATTGATTTAATCAATGCATATGGCCACCCACTTTGCGACTCTGGGTAGCTAGCAACACATTAAAATAGTAACAAATAATATAAGCAGAATAAAAAACAACAATGGTTACCAGAGATGACCCCAACAAAATAATAAAACAGAAACCTCTCAATGGATCATCTGACCTCCTGATCCCCAAGCTCTGGAACACAACCAGATCTTCGGGGACAGGTTTTTAGAGGATGGGTGACACAAAGAGCAGGCAGAGTTTCAAATGCACTATCACAACCACCAGCTGATGTTTTGGCCTCCCCTGTGGACATTCCTGGAACTAACAACTGATGTGAATGTTCTGACTGAATGAAATGAATGATGTCTTTGATATAGTAAGTTTTTTATTGTCCACTTCTATTTTTTATGGATGCCTTTCATATATTTGGGGGAACTTTTTTGTACCTCACTCCAAATCAGTCAGGGTTCTTCTAGGCTATCAGTATTGTGAATAAATGGGAGTTTGATCTGAACAACACTGTCCCTCAATGTCTATGTATATTCTCATCAATCCAGGTCATGGCTTTTAGCAATTTTTTTTAAAAAGGAAACTGGACTTTTATTATTAGATGTTACAGGGAAAGAGAAGCATTTTCTTGAAGGAAATAGCCTAAATTATGTTGGAATTTAAACAACACCCCTGTCTGGCTTACTCAGACAACTTTGTCTTGTCTGAACACATTTAAGTTACGTGTAGTTTTCTTCCCAGTGGAAACTGCCTGTGGGATATCACAATATATTTGTTTCTCTAGGACAGTACTGTACTTCTTGACCTTGGCCACTTGAAGATGGGTGGACTTCAGCTCCC
>JANHZU010001925.1:82882-93300 GCA_032468055.1 Acrochordus granulatus
ATCTCCCTCCCTCCCTTCTTGCTTTTTTGTTGTAGGAAGTAGAATATGGCTTATGGAAAGTTACTTAATGGAGTTGTGTATCTGCCTTTATGCAACTTCAGTTTTTTAAAAATGTGAAAACTCCAACTTAAATTAAAATTAAATTAAATTAAACTTAAATTAAAATTAAAAATGTGAAAACTCCAACAAATCCTACAGCTTGAGACATTTTCATTTCCTTGTTAGGGTTTCAGAGTCTAGCCTTAACGGATGATTTGTTTTCTCTGTGTTTTGATAAACAGGCTTTGCAAAAGCTGGGGCTGTTGCAGGTGCTCTTATTGGGGCCATTTTAGCCCTATTCCTGCTTGGAGCCATTGTCCTCTACATTTTGCAGTATAGGAGAAAAAAGATGGCTAAGAGGAAACCTCAGTCTGAATACAGTGGAAATGAAATAAGGTAGGTTTTACTTCTTTCTGTCTGTCAGGCTTTATTATTTATACCCTACCTTGCAATCCACAAGGTCCTTGTGCACTTGGTCAATGGGTTTGAAATTATGGATTCCAGAGGAGAACAGATTTTCTCATCTTTTCAGGATGAAGTATGGACAATGGTATACAGTATAAAATTCCTTCTTATACCACAAAAAGGGTCAAGTTTTAATTCAAGATGTCCTTTGGTAATTTTACGTGGCGTTCATTAAGGAAAGGAATGAGAGGGAATCTCTGGTGATTTCTAAGTGCAGCCACTTCTATTGATTCCTAAAGAAAGCAACGTTAATTAGCCATATGTAAGCGAGGCAGTTATTCATCCCTTTCATCCTAGGAACGTTCTTCCCACCTTTAAAAGCTTTTTTATTAACTATTTTGATTGGATTTTTCAAGGAATGAGTCACAGACCTGACAGGAGGTAGTTCTGAATCTGCTGTGCACTTCTTAGTAGTAGGTAGCCCATCATGAGGTTTTCTGACTTCTAACGGTTTAACCCAAGGAATAAAATCAACAGCGCAACTTCATTCCTCTTAACCCTAAGTGCAGCATGCCTTCTGAATCAAGCTCAACTCTTGATGATTCCATGGAATGCCCATGGACCTTTTATCAGAACAGTTTGGAAGTGGTTTGCTATTGCCAGCTACAGGATGCTTCTTCAACTTCTTAGCTTGAGAGATTCCCACCTAGGTACTAATCATCCAGTTTCCAAGCTAAAATCAAAATATATTTTGGTAGAATAGTAAATAAAGTTTGTTCCATGTAAGGGTTTTATTGAAAAACCTGCTAAAAATCTTCCTGTCTTTTCCTATCACTTCATTATTTTTCCCCTAGAGTCTTGGAAAAGAAAAAAGATGGAACTCTTATATGATAGCTTTAATTTAGAGGCTATAGAAGCCCATCATTGGCAATTACCTCAGTTTGTGAGAAGAGGTGTGCATGGAAAATAACCTCCCATCTGTGGAGTCTAGGTGCTCTCTGAGCTTGGTTGCTTTCTTGCAGAACTTTCATTGCCAAACTAGGTAATATCATCGGAGCAAGAAATGAGTGAGGTTTGCTGTCTTTATGTACAAGTGATTTTCCCTGTCAGTGTGAGTGGGAGTGTTCTTGGTAGATACTTGATTAATCTGCTGCTTACTGTTAGCTTGTTTGTCTAAGTTGGTAGTTCCTTGATTCGGGTATTGTTTACTGTTTGATTATTGGTCTACTATTAATTAATTAACAGCCAAAGACAAGGCATGGTGGTAGTACTTGTGAAGTCACTTCTATTAGCACATCAGGATGAAGTATGGACAATGGTATACAGTATAACTATTTCAGATGAAGTAAGGACCATTACAAGTTGGAAACCAATCTATCAATATTTAAAGCTAATTTTATCTCTTAAAAACTGGAGAAAATCTTGGAAGATTAAAACCTATTGTAGTGGATGTCAGCTAATCTTTCTTTCTTTCTTTCTTTCTTTTTTCTTTTCTTTCTAGGGAGGATGCCACTGCTCCTGGAATCTTCATCCCCCAGGAGAGAAAGGATAGTAAATCAGAAAGCCAACTCCTGGAAAATGTCTTTTCTAGACCTGGATCAGTCAGCACAACCAAATCCCAACTAAAGAACCTTGTTATTTGAATTTGCATTGCCATTTTTCCTCTTAAAAGGCCAACATCTTCATCTACACTCCAAATCTTCCAGCTGTATTGGTATCTGCTAAATTACTTTCCTGGAGGTTTGTATGTGATGCTTGCCTAGCACTTCTGCTTTTAGCATGTGCCCTAGGCAAGTAATGCCAAGAGAATATAACTATCCACTTGAAAATGAAAAGAAAAAAGAAAAACAGATTCCCCATTTCAACTTTATTTGTTTCTTAGCAGACTGAATATGCTAAAGTTTAACTCCATCTCCTTTGCTAGTAACAGTGTGGTCCAGCAGAGGAAGTACTGTAGATTCTTCTACTCCCAACTTTTCATGGGTGAATACTTGTGGCCAGAATGGAAGTTAGTGTCTTAACTCTCATTTCTGGGGAAATATTCTTTGATCTGCATCTATGACTCTAACTAGACTCTTTTAAAGTGATATGGTCACTCATGAGGGAGGGTGCACTGCATAAGGGAGGCATGTTGTAGCAACTTCCCATATGGATGCACTACATGACACTGTCTTTGGAGATGGTTTGGAAACCATGATTCAATCTGAACTTAAAAAGCAAGGAGCAAATGGAGATTCCACATGTTTTTTCACTTTCCAACATGTACCTATATATATATATATATAATCACACAAGACTCCCATTCATTAATAAAGGGTAAACATATAGATTTAAGTATACTTCCTCCCTCCCATCATAATGAATAGCTTTTGTGATCAACTGGCATAAGAGTGTAGACTGTACTTTTTGTAATGCAACAAACTATGTTCGGGATTCTTTTGGAATCTTAAAAGAGACCTCATGTTGTAGATCATAGGTTCATGTTTTTCTGCATTTCACGTTTGGTTTTTAAATTTTCTTGGAGTCCCTTATATTTTTGGGTTGCCACGGGAGAAAAAGTATTTGCAATTCAAAGGGGCTTTCTGAAAAATTGGACATTAATGTTACCTTCATCTCCAGGAAATGAGGAGGAAATGTTTTGCAGTGTTGAATAGGAGATTAAAATCTTGGTTTTCCCAAGTTGCTCTAGGTAGTCACCAAATATCACATCTGTTCTAACTTTGATTAAAGCAAGAATTGCCATGAATTCCATGAAATGAAAACTCTGGAAGGTGAGATTCACTGAATTCTAATTTATGCTGTAATGTTCCCACTTTTTTCCTACTTCGAATGGGATATCTGTCCAGCTCCTCCCTTTGGGAAGGATGGGAAGGTATTAATTAAAATATATATTTACTAGTGAAGACCTCAATACTCTTATTTTAGATAATAACATTCTTTATTGACATTCCGTCTTAGTAGAAGACATTACATGCAAAAAGAGAAAGAGAGAGAGAGAGATTAAAAAAGATCATGGCAGCAGATTCTGCCAAACTGTCGGTGGGTGAGAGAGAAATGCTAAGGGGGAAAAGGTATAAAAGCAGGAGAGTTTTCACAAGTGAGAGGAGATGACAGGGTGTGATTAAATGAAGCTGAACAAGAAAAGGTCATTTCCTACATGCGACAGGCCTTAGATCTGCCTTGTAGTGACTTGGCTGAATGGAGTTTGCCACTCTTTTCCTTCTTGCACAGACAATGGAAAGAAGAATGTAGGCATGGATGCTTCTACCTTACTCTTTCTCCAGTTCCACCACCACCACAGGCAATGATGTGGCTATCTATTCCTAGGGGTAATATGGGTGAACATGCACTCTTATAGGCACTGAAGAAAAAGTTGAGGTGGTTTCTCTTTTCTCAGCTGCTAGCCAATCAGGGAGCTTGGGCTATTCTTTGGATTGTTGGATTAGAGCCCTCTCATCTGTAAAGCCCAACTGTATTATCTGAAGTTGAAGTGCAATTATCCAAGCAAGATCAAAGAGGCTTTAAATGACTGGGGAGACTAAACGTACCATCAGCAACTCTGGCAGGCAAAATGTTTCAACGCAAATAGCATTTCCCAGATTCAGGGCTTTAAGAAATGGTTTGCATTGGAGAAAAAGTTCTTAAGTCATAGATAGTCCATTTGGATCCATGCAACTCAGGAGCCTGAAGGCCAATTGCACGGTCAATAGTAAAAGTGACAGAGCTGAGAGTTCATCATCTCCACTGGCTCAAAGGTTCTGGAAAGCAGTGACCATCCTACAGCTACTGTTTGGTTTGAAAAAAGAAGTCACGGCACTATGAAAACAACCAGAGACATCCAAAGGATTAATAAGATCTCAGTTTCAAATCACTGATGAAAGGGAATACTTCGAGAAGGTCTGGATGGATCAAAAGGAGGTCATCCGTACAACATCTCTGAAAGGAGGCCTAGAAGTGTGGAATACAAAGGAATAAACTAGCATGCAACATGCAAGAGGGAGCCTGATAGAACACCAGTCTGCACTAAACAAGGAATGGCAGTCTTCTTCTGGCTGGAGGTGGACCCCAATTTGCTTTTTCTCTTTCTTTCAGATAGTTGAAGGCAGCTTGCAAAGAGATTTTTGAGAAACAGGCTTTATTGGAGGGATTGTGTGGTATTTGCAAAACTCGCCACCATCCACGGTGAAGACAGACATAATATATAATAATAAATGGAGTGGAGAGGTATGAATGCATATTTGGAAAATACGTCCGCTCTTTTGTCTGGAGCAATCTCAAGGGATGGGATGGCAAAATGTTACTTATGGTCACTTCCAATATGTCTAGAGCAAAAGAGGGGGGGAAATGGCTAACACCTATAATATTACCCATCTATTTTTTCCTCCTATTATGGGAGATTACTAATAATTCAGTAGCAATTATCAGCAATTTCATCTGATAAAATGAAGGTCAGAAATCTTGTTTGTGGTCTAGACTGGTGGCTTATAACAAGAGTGTTATGTCTGTCTTCAGTCCTGTCAGCCAAGGCAAGACTGCTTCTAAAGTACCTTATCATCCAACACAAATTCTATTGAACAGTCATGAAAATAAACCTAAAAGCCTGAACCGTATCTACTTAAAAAACTTCTCCACTGCCCATCTTGCTTTGAATTCAGGAGTCTGCAATAAAGGCCCGTCCACTGCCTCACGGGGATTGATGGATGGGATATAGCAAGGAATAGAAGAGCAGATATAAAATGATCAAGAGATCCTAATGGGCAATGGATTCAACCCAGGAAATAAAGGTGGAGTTTTATTATATATTGCACCAATGTAGTCTCTCTCTTTGGAGGTGGATGCTTTGACTGACATGGGCAGGCACCAAGAGAATCTGTATAGGAAGAAAAGGCAGGGAGAATAGATACCAGTATTCTTAAGAGAGTGGTGAAGGTTCTGAAAGCAAAATCAGTCCAAAAGAAAGTATCGTGTCTGTTCTGTGCTCAGACGTTAGGTTGTTCTTCTGGAAGCAGAAGGTGCAATTCAGGGGACCAGCAAGGAACCTGTCTGGATGCTAAGGTTCCTTCCATTTCTTCTCTAGTCCCTGTAGAGGGAAAAAAAAACAGACCACTTGAATCTGGTATTTGAGACAACAACACCAACAACTTGCATAGCAATCTGGGCAGTCAAGAATGGCTTGTCTTCTGGCCAAGAATCATTTTTCACTCCAAGGGGGAATGACTGTACTGAATACTCCCCATGAGAAATAGATGTGGTGTTCATGTTGTTGGGAAAGGACAGTTAGTTTTGGAGAAAGGCAGGGAAAAGATGGAACGTACAGGAAACATTCTCTGAAGAACTCAGTGTCTCCATTTGACTCAGGAAGGGTAGGGAAGAAGGGCTCTGAAGCTGGTCTGGGATCTAGCATTTGCAAAGGAAGTGTAGGCTTGAAGGATGTTTGGCTCTTGTTACCATCTACCAGATGGCTGCTGTCAACTGCTCTGCTCTGCCTTGTTTTCAGGCCTTTGCGGTTTGGCTTGCCAACTACCCCAGGAAGCCCTGGCAGCTTAATACAAGGTCATTTCTCAGTGTTTTCAGGGATGAAGGAAGTATCAGATGCAACTTAGGCAGGGTATGTCATGCTTGAAAGACTATCTATAAATCAACCCTCCAGGCTGTCTTACACCACGGAGTTAAGAGCCAGCTTTCTGAATATCAGTTCCATTTTCTCTGATGTTTGCTTAGAACAGTCAAAGAAAACTAAGATGGCCCTTGCTGGATCAGACAATCTTGTGGGGTCTCAACAAAGTTAAGCAGATGCCTCCAGGATATCACAACTGAGTTGGAAAAATAGAAATTTCCCGTAGCGGTATCCAGTGGCAAACTACTGGCTGTCAAATGGCATCATCAATAAGCTGGATGCATACAGCATGCTAAGCTGTAATTTGTTTAACCTTCCTAAGTTGAATAAGTCACATCTGGTAAGTCTTATGCAAATTCTAAACCATAAATTGGGGTTCACCAACCGTCATGGCTGGGTTCACCCAAACCACTGTTGTTTAAATCCATTATAAGCCACTAACAAATTGGAAAAGTTGTTTGATTATTTCAAAGACGTTGAGATGACAATTTAAATATTGTTGCATTTGCTGCAATACTGATGCATTTTTTAAAGAAATCTCTTTTGGCATTTACAATTTAATTACTTTATTCATATTTTTGTAAATTGCCCTGGAATATGAATAAAGGATGAAATCAAGAACAAGCCAATGGAAATTTGTTTTTAGAGGGGGGATAGGAAATGGCTGTTCCCATTTAACAAGGAAACTCATCAAAACCACCTCAGACCTTGAAAAGGCCACATCTGCATTCACTTAAAAAGTGACAGGTGAAAGGCATCATTCTGAATTATGCTTTACTTTTTTGTGTTCCTGGATATCAAGGTTTGATAGGGAAGATAGAGACATATGTGTTTGTGCATACACCAAGTGTTTTGATTGGCACACAGCAAATAAAACTCAGGCACAGAACAGATGTTGTTGCAAAACGTAGAGAAACAATTCTAGACAAGAGGAACAGCCTTTGCATTGCACAAAGCTATACCTGGTTTACTCCATCACATGACAGAGGGATCAAACTATTCCGCCATACAGACCCTAAGCTGCTTGACTAGAGAAGGATAACCAAGATGCTCTATAGCCGAAATCCATTTCCTCCACATTGTCCAAGACAACCTCTGATTTCATCAACCTCTGGCATCATCTTCCAAGAAGGGTTGTGATATCTGGGTTTACAAAATGTCAGGTGATCATAAGGTATCATAAGGCAAAGAATTAAAGTCTGACATATCTCCTTGTTGTTTCCAGTCATCAGCCAGACAGATATAGCGACGGTATCTCTGATTGGGATGGTTGAAAGCTGATAATAGCTTTTCTTGCCTTTTTTCATTGGGAAAGACATGAAAATGGGTAGCGTAAGCCTTAAAATAGTAACCTCACAGAAAACCTAAAATGTTCCCTTAATTCCAGCCCCATCCAGTGTCTCAGCTGCTGCCTCCTTTCTCTGGAACAACACATGCCTGGAGATTCAACTTGCCCAAATGATTTTGGCATTTAGGAAAGCAATCAAAATCTGAGAGGGAGATAAATTGAAAGAGTTTTCTCCTGTGTATATGAACTAATTATATTAACTTTTATTGTTCCTCAGCACCAGTCTATTTGGCTCTAATACGTTCATGTTAATATGATTTACTTATTCGAGATAGTTTGAGAATGTTTGAAAATCATATTTCTGTGTGGAAGGGTGACTCAGAGTCGGTTAGTGATTATGGTAAAACCGGTGTTTCTCAACCTTGACAACTTTAAGATGTATGGACTGCTCCTCCCAGAATTCCCTGATCATGGGGAATTCTGGGAGGAGAAGCCCATGCATCTTACAATTGCCCGAGTTGAGAAACATTGATAAAACAACGGGTAAAATTTATAAGTATCATAATTCTGCACGTGGATTTGTATGCATCTGAAGTTCAGGATTCTCTTATGAGATAAAATTAATCTGGATGGGAAATGTTTTGTTCTTGCTGTTTTTTTGTTTTCCCTCTAAACGCTGACATGTTTTATTGCTGTTCTATTCTTGCCTACTTTCCCCACTAAGATTAAAAACTTTTACTCATCGCAGACAGTAATTGATCCATACTTCTAGCTCGTCAGATGCCAACTGTCTGCTGTATGCAAAATGCTAAGTTGAAAATAACAACTCCTAGAGGGTAATGTGTGAATCGGGTCAACAAGTGAGCAACTTGGACTGAAGTCACTGAATCTTACTGTCTCTTTTTGGTTTTGGTATCGAGGGGCATGGTGGCCTAGCGGATAAGATGCTGGGCTTGTTGACCAGAAGGTCGGCAGCCCAAGTTCAAGACCCAGGCGCCGTCTAATGGGGTTTGCTCCCATTACTTGCCCCAGCTCCTGCCAATCTAGCAATTCGAAAAGCATGTAAAAATGCAAGTAGATAAATAGGTACCAGCTGTGGTGGGAAGGTAACAGTGTCCCATGTGCCTCTGTGTATAGTCATGCCAGCCACACAACCATGGAAGCATCTTTGGACAACGCTGGTTCTTTGGCTATGAAACGGAGATGAGCACCACCCCCTAGTGTCAGACATGACTTAAAGGGCAAAACCTTTACCTTTTTTCACCTTTCTACCTCGTTATGCAAAAATGAATATTAAATACATTAATAAATAAATAGTAAATTAAATCCCTTGTTCCAAATTTAAAATCTAATAGATCACAAAAGGAAAAAAGGATGGGAAAGGAAGAGGAAAAAAACATCTTGTATGAGTTCTTAAAGATGCTTATGTCACAGCAAATGTGCACAACAAATCTACTCATTAAAATGCAGTTCCGTTAGAATAATGGCAGCATAATCCTTTGCTGTGCTGTGTTTTGGAATTTCTTGCACTACCTGCAATGTTGATTTACTCTTTTATGTACTTTATTCCTGCCAACCTTTAAAAATAGACTCTGCTGATGAGAAGCATTTGAGCTGATGTTGCTATGGAAGAATTCAAACTGCAATCCAGTCCCTTCATCTCCCTTGAGGAGTTACTATTGGTTTCCATGCTAACTACCAGTGTGTAGGATTTGTATTCCACATGAAAACTAGGACATAGAGAGTTGAGTCTCCAAACTAGTGATATATTTAATGAAAAGGATCAGTTGGCAGAGGCAAATGTAGGTAGATAGATAGATAGATAGATAGATAGATAGATAGATAGATAGATAGATAGATAGATAGATAGGTAGGTAGGTAGGTAGGTAGGTAGGTAGGTAGGTAGGTAGACAATAGATGGGTAGATAGAGATAGAGATGATAAATAGATGATAGATAAAAGATAGATAGATAGATATAGATAGATGATAGATAGACAATAAATGGATAGTGATAGAGATGATAGAGATAATAGCTAAAAGATAGATGGATAGATGGAGATGAGAGAGATGATAGATGATAGATAGATGATAGATAAAATATAGACAGATAGAGATATACCTTGAAAGGGGAAATAGCCTTAGATAAAGATTGATTCAGCCTCTTTCACAGCAATCAGAACCAATGAGAATAATCTTTTTAATCAACAAAAAACACTTTCTGACACTAAGAAGGCAAAGAGGGGCAGGGTTTCCCCATTTTTAATAATGGTGCAGAAG
The DNA here is from genome assembly GCA_032468055.1 of Acrochordus granulatus. Lineage (NCBI taxonomy): Eukaryota > Metazoa > Chordata > Lepidosauria > Squamata > Acrochordidae > Acrochordus > Acrochordus granulatus. The sequence goes on from JANHZU010001925.1 coordinate 92,510, forward strand.
AGCAAATATGGGCCCATGAAGCTTGAGCATGACTGAGTTCCAGGGTGGGATTGTTGGTTCAAAACTTGTCTTGATCCCCCCATAATTCTCATGAGAGTATCATTTTCAAATCAGAGAAAAGTTTGTGCACTGTAAAGACTGTATGTGTGAGTGTGTGTATTTGCAGAGTAAGCAATGGACACGTTAAATAGCTCCTTCCTTGACAACAGTGCCTACTACACAACCACCTGTAATGCAGAGACTTTCAGCTGATGCATGCCTGACATGAAATGCCCTGTGCAAGGGTAGCTGGAGTCACAACAGTTAGAGCCAATGGGTACCAGTTGCATAAGGCTCACAACTCACAAGGCTGCTGAGATTCAAGGCTTTTGTCTTTCCTTGAATGTTTGTTAACCATGAATCCTGGCTGACTCTTCTTATTCAAAATGAGCTAGGGCACACTAATTCTTAAAACTAGCCTGGAAAGAAAAACAGCAGGGAAATTGTGCCCATCCCATCCACCTATAAAAATATTTCCTACCCTGAGCTAGGAGAAAGGATATGTCAGTGACTTCTTCCCTCCCCTCTCATATATGACAGCCAGTTAGGTGTAGTGGTAAGGTAACAGATTAGAAACCTAAAGGTCCTAAATTCTAATCCTGCCTTAGCCCTGAAAGCCAGCTGGGTGACTATGGGTCAGTCACTCTCTCTCAGCCCAACCCACCTCACAGGGTTGCTGTTGTGGGGAAAATAGGAGGAGGAAGCTGGGTTAAATATGTTTGCCACCTTGAGTTGGTTATAATAAAGGCAGG
>JANHZU010001925.1:113964-132431 GCA_032468055.1 Acrochordus granulatus
GAGAACACAAAGAAGGCAATGGTTCTATCCTCTCCACTATTGTAGTGTGCCATTAATTTGGCTCCCACCATTGCAAGTTCACGTGCTTCTGATTTCAGTGAGATCCAGCTCATCTGCCATTCCTAGAGCAAGAGCCATTTAAAGCTGTGAATTCCTTCTGGAGTGAAGGTGCCTATTGCTGAGCTGAAGTGCATGACTGAGATCATTCTCGAGTTTGTCTGCTTGGAAGAAAAAGATGCTGGCCTGTAGCCACTCTAAACATAGGGGCAATTACTGTCATGTTGATTACAATACTTGTCAAGTTGTGTTTGAATTTATATAAGGCGGAACAGCATGGAGTGTTGCAGTGGTGATGATGTTTAAAGACTAAGTGTTGATTTTTCTTTGACAAGCAGATTATGATAAAGAGAGAGTCTGCTAAGAACAGTTACTGCACCAGTGAGGTACATTTACAAGAGATTTGACTAACCTATATCTGGGCTTGAATCCACAGCAGACTTTCCCCAGCCAAGTTTCCTCCCAGATATTCAAGACTACAACTGTCTGACTTTCAAGCAGAATCTGGAAAGCAAGAGGCTGAGGAAGACTGATGTGAAAGAATTTAAGTTAAAACTTTGGTTTTTGTCTTTTACCTGTGCATCTGATTTTTCCAACTTGGGCTAAGAGCCTCTCATTCCTTACCACTGAACGACATATTGCTGGAGAAAAATCATCTCTAGTTACATCCCTTTGAACTCTGTCTTCTGAGACATTAACAATCTGCTCCTCTGCCCTGTTTTGTATCACCTACAACTTTGCTGGGCTTTCCTTCAATCTCCTGATCAATGCCATTCATAAAAACATTCAAAAATACCAGACCAGAGACACCCCACTTCTGTAACCTGAATGTCTATTAACCACAAGTATGGTTCCTGGTAGTGTCTGAGGGCCACCATGAAGTGGTACCTTCTGTCAGGAAAAGTGAAGGCCAAGTGAAAGCAACTCACTCCATAGGCCACTCATAAGCTTGATGAAGAAATGCTTTTGTTTCACAAGTCACCAAACAAGCCTCTTTGCTCACCTTAAAAAAACATCAATGATGTAGTCAAATGCAAAAGGTAATTAATTGCCCATCCCTTCCGATACACATTCATCTTAGAAAAGGGGGTGGGTACCTGTCTTCCCCCCATATGTCATAGTTATTGTAATGCATACTTAACTGCTGGTGTTTATTCATTTATTAGGTTTTTATCCTACCTTTATTATTTTTTAGAAATAACTCAAAGTGGCCAACATACCTAATACTTCTACCTCCTCTTACCATCTTCAACTATCACAGAGGTTACAAAGAGGCTTTCCATCCAAAATGAGGTCCATAGTGTGATTTGATTTCTTCTTGGTTATTCAGCCAGCAAGTTGTGATTCTGAAATAAGAAGCTTTGATGGCACTTCTGAAATCCTCAACAGTTTGTTTGTTGCAAAGGTTATGATTCTCTTCCAAGTGTTGTTTTTTCCTCTGTGTTTTAATCTTGACAGTGTTTTTAAGAATATTCATACTACAATTGGCTTCTAAATAAAGGTTCTTTTATTTCTGTGGCTCAAAGCCTTACAAAAAGGAGAGATTTGTCTTTCTTTCAGTAGGTGTTGTAAACCTGTTGGTAATCCTCCCCAGGGAATATGTTTTCTATTTGATCTTAAGCAGATGCTCTCACAATTCATTTTTGGACTTTTCCTAGATTCCTCGTTACTCAATCTGAAGCTTTTTTCACAGCTCGATTTCCCCCATTTCTTATTTAGTGCGAAAATGTCAAGTTCATATCAGGATGAAGGAAGTCCAAGACACTTTAGGGAAAGAGGACAGTTTCATCCTCCATAGTACATTTCTGACAAAACCAACTATCTCCTTTTGCCACTATTCATTTCCGTACAGATTTTCAGCCCAAACGCTCATAAAGTAAGAAACAGATCAACGCACAGTTAATATATATCCGTAGACAATTTTGTTGGGCTATCCCAAGTTTTCTGGGAGACTAGATGCTATTTTCCATTTGGAATCCTCCTGTTTCTTCCCACTGCTCTTCTTTTCTTGGCCAAGACCATCTGTTATGGAAAAGGAAATGCTTTCCTCTTGAAAGTTCACTGTCATACAGCAGCCTTATTCTGCATGTATAATTCTGTTTTTTTATATAAAGGTGGAAATCTTCTAGCTCTTCCCTTGTGGCTGAATTACAATTTCCAGCAGCTCTCAACACTGACCATGATGGCTGGTGTTATGAGTCTGTTACCAGATGATTAGGAAGCCCACCTACCCTTCTTTACAAAGTTACAGTCTTTTAATCTAGCTCAACAACTGGTGCCTACATGTACACATCCATTGAAGCAGTTTGTCATTGCCACCTTCTGGGATATATTTTTCAACTTGCTCTGGGCATCCTGGTGTTCTTCCATTTAAATAGTAAACAGATCCAAACCTGCTTGGGTTTTCAAGATCAGACAAATAAGTATGATCACAGCTAGGTTTTTCTAGTAGTAGATAGTTCTCTATTTAAAAATATCTTCTATTTTTTCTAGTCAAGGTCTGGTTGAAAAGGAGGTTAGGGATCTCAAAAGTGTGCGGACATCTTCATGTCCATCCTTAGTCAAACCTGGTTCAGATATAGGCTGACCATACACTGTGGTACAATGTGTTGTATTTCTATATAAATTATAATAATTATGTCTAGATTTTTATTTTTAGCAGATGCAAATTATTTGCAAACATTTGTCCTCTGTGACTTATTTTTAGATGATGCTGTTTTTAGTACCACCACCTTAGGTGTGCCTTTTGGTCCACTTTGCCACTATGAAGCTACAGCAAACCTTAGGAGGCAAGACATACATTGATTGGGAAAGGGATAAAACTGTCACCATGCAACCATTTTTAATAGTGAACTATAGGTGACATGTTGCCATGAGAACTAAATAACTAGCCAATTGCTTTTGATATGCTTAGAGAATGTTGTAAATGTGAAAAGTGAGCAGACCTGTGGATGTAAACTTTCTTCCCTCTCTTCCTAGTTAAAGGAGAAGTAATTCAGGTGTTGTGATGTCATGTGAGAAAGACTTTGGGAGACCGGACAAGGAGGCTACCTAGAGAATGGACAGATAAACAGCTGGATACTGGGTGGCTGAAGATGCTCAAAGGCTGTAAAGTTGATGGCAGGAAAAACTTTCAGACTTGCAAGATTCTGTTAATGTAATTTTAGTTTAAAGTAGGATGAGTTTATCTAGTTGTGTTTCCTGTCTGACGAATAGTACCTCATGAGGCTGATGAGTGTTTAACTGCATTTAGGATGAGACTGGGGTGGGGAAAGAAATTCTGAAATCTTTGAGGTCTTTATATCTCTTAGGAAGTAGCTGATGGAGAATTGATCTGGAAGCAGAGGACTTCAATTACCTGTTGAAGCATAAGCAGCACCTCTATACCTGGTTGATCTTAGGCCTATTATCTCTCTAAAAATGAAAAAACGTGCAACCTAGGAAATATACTAAAATTCTTCATATTTCATGTACTGGGTTAAAATTGTTTTTTTTTTAGCTTTCATACCCTCATGCACACTTGTATCTCCTCCCTCTGCAGTCCACTTCCACTCTCCCAGTTGATATGCTGGTCCATATAGTGGTTCTTCTTGCTGATGCCAACATGCGAGTGGCTCTCCCTCTCCCAACTGGCACACTTGGCTGGCTGCTTTCTCCCTCAATTAGTACAAACCCACACCTTCACCCTCTGCAGCTTGCCTGTGTTCTTTCTGATGGCACACTTGGCTTGCTGGTCTTTCACCCAGCTGGTGCAAGCCTATATTTCTGTCCTCTGTGGCTCCCCTCAGCTGGTCATGTAGGATGTAGTATAAGGGTGGGAGCTCCACGCACCTATTGATGGACTCTTCATGTGTCTCCCATGCTTCAATAATCTCATGTGCAGTCTGGCTTTGTGCTTGTCCCAGAATCGCAGTAGAAGCATAAACATGTGGTGATATTCTATGGCATGCAGCACTATTTGGGATAGTGATTGAGTGCACCGACTGTGCAGTGGATGACTCTGGCATGCTGGAAGGAGGAGGGAGCCAGCTAATTAGATAGACCATGAGAGGCCATTAGTAATAAGGGAGTAAAGCATTGACGTCAATATATTCAAGGACAAGCCAGAAGAAGAGAGAGAAACAGGGAAAAAGCTTATATTTGCACATACACATGGGAGGGGTGCCTTAAGAATAACAGCACCCAGTATAAAAACAACTTTGAGGCTTCATTTTATGTTAATTTTCCTCTGTTGATGTTCCCAAGCACGGTAAAATGGTTTTCACTCCAGCGCATGAGATATGAAGAATTTTAGTCTATTATCTCTCTCTCTTTTCTTGTCTAGCTACTCAGTTCTCAACCCATATGATATGGAAACAACTCTAAATAAATATAAAAGAGGTACCACTAAGCTTTTAGGAAGCTCCTTCTCAATCCTGATAATGATGATGCTTTTGAAACTTCTCACCAGTCAGAGAAGACGATACATACAGCAAGATAGTGAACATTTTGCGCAAGTCTACTGAGATATAAATGGAGGGTATTTCCAAATGGCATAATTTCTACTCCTTAATCCTTTCAAAGTAGTATGAAATGGCCCTGCTGATCATCTTCTCTCTCTCCTGCTGATCTGAGAATCTGATGGAATACAATAAGCCTCATCAGTTTTCTCTTTCTACTGTAGATGAATCAATAAATGTCTGCAAAAAACATATACAGTCGGTGTCCTGCCCAAACTATTGCCTATCCTGGGATAACAAAAGAGCTTCACCTCCACTTGCACTCAACAAAAGAGCTTCACCTCCACTTGCAAGCAACTTGTACTGTTTTCAGTACATGTTGTTGGGTTTCTCTGACCTGGTACAAGGAATCTGTATATCTGTAATGGGCTCAGGAGTCTGATTATCCCGCTGTTGTTTCTTCTATATTAAAAATACCATTGGGAATTGTGAAGGTGGCAGAGGATCAAATCATCAGTTTAGTAGTCAAAGGCTTTTCTCTACACCTCTACCATACTTCTTGGAGAAGTGAGCGAGTGTGGTTAAAAGTTCCAAACACAATGTGTACTTTCCAAGCTGCGGGAACTGGAAGTTACTACACCACCCCTGTTTTTGTCGTTTCTATTTGAATAATCAAAATCACTCATGGATAAAACTCTTGTCAAGTTCACCTTTATATTTCTCTGATGGGACAGGTGAAGCTCAAGAGGACAGGTGAGGCAATAATTCTCTTCAATGGGGAAACGAATGGCTCACAAGCCGTGTGAGCTTCACCAATACAAAAATCAAGATTACATTTTTACAACTTTGTTTGCCATTTGAGTAGGATTGCAGTCGAGACAGAAATAAATTGTCTCAGCTGCTGAATTCCACCAACGGTTTTTGAACTGGCACAGAATCCTCTGCAGAAGTGCCCTGAATATGTACCAGCTCCTTTAATCCAACCCACATTCTTGGATAGAGGTCTTACTAAAATCTTTTCTTCACATATTTTTTAAAGAACTGTAATGGAGTTAATGCCCAATTGGACAGAATGCCATTTTGGGCCTTGGACTAGATTTCCCATAATTGTCCGATAGATTATAATCTCAGCATATCAAGAGAGACCCAGATGAGGTTGCATGATTTATTCTGTTCTTAGTCCATACTAATTTCACAGATATTCTGTCTGGATACTTTTAGACTGTATCTGCTTATATTTTGTATGTCTCTGTGTGGAATGCACAAAAATGTGGAACAAAATATTGAAAAAATCTAAATGTGTTATCTTCATGTGCTTCAACTTAAATGATCTGTCTAGTTTAAAATATGCATTTTTTTGTTTTTGTTTTGAGCCAAGAAATGCACTGCAAAAATTTGGAGGGAAGCAAAATGTGAAGAATCCATAAAGGAGTTTTCATATTTGGTCAGTTCATATAAAGGTCTGCCATCACTAAATCTTTAAAGCACTGTGTGTACATTCCATATGGTCTCTGCTCATTCTGCTAGATGTGGCCGAATGGGCACGATCTGAACCTCTTGATGAAGCAGCATTTCCGAGTGGGACCTTGGAAGTGTGACTTGTTCATAGCACCTACTGTACCTCATGGAACAGCCACTCCCCAAATACTGTATTTGGACAGCTCCAGTTCTATTGGCCTCCCAGAAAGCTGTGAATATTTGGCTTGATTCCCCTCAAGCCCCCTAGGGCCAGCACGTTAATGAAACCAGCATGTCTTATGCTGATAAGGAGAGGGTTTTTTAAACAATGGTATCACCTTGTTCTCACTGATTTTAATTGTTTTTATTTTCTGTTCGCTGCCCAGCGTTTCATTGGCTAGATGATGGCAATATATATTTATTTAATGTAAATAAACAATTTCCTGGTAATAAGCCAATTATACAACCAATAATTCTCTGAAAGATGAATTAGAAGCCAAGATATTAACAGTGCTATGGCATCCTTCCCAAAATATGGACTTCCATAGAAAGAGAGAGAGATAGAAAGAGAGATGAACCTAGATTGACATTACTTATTTGCTGGTAATATATTCAGGTTGGTTCAGATTGAATTTTCACACATATCTTCAGTGCCAACCTCTAAAATAGCAATCAGTTTAAACCCTGTTAGTCTTATTATTTGATCTTCTGAGTTCCAAATCTTCCAAGACTGAAACTTCCTTTGATAACCCTTCCATCTTTGATGCAAGGTTAGCTTAATGTGCAGCACATCTTGGAAAAACATCACTGTAGAAATTCAGTAATGTTCCCAACCAATCTTTCAGAGGAGAATGTAGCCAGAGGCAGTATGGATCTGCATCAGGAATAAGGAGGGGTGACCATTCAGCTAGCTTAGCAGAAGATGAGTTAAACTCTCACCAGGTATGCCTGGTAGTTGGAATCCATTCCTAATTTATAAAAAAGTAGCTAAAGCTAATCTGGCTAGTGAAATCTTTGATAATACTATTGTTTTAATTGTCCATTCTTTTCTAGATATCTTATCTTATTCTGCTCATTCTGTACGGACTTCATATGCAACCCAGTCCAACTGCCTTACATGTTTACTCAAGTCAGGCCCACAATGAGAAGCTCCTTGTGATCATAACCACCAAAAACCCGTGAAACTGTTGCTAGCTTGAAATGTAAAACTGATTGAAGATTGTAAATTGACTTAATTACAAATCAAACCAAACCAAATGCAGGGTATTCTGGCCACACCTCCATGCAAGATGGTACCACCCCCATTTTCAGCATCACCCAGTTATTATGACTTTACTCCCCCCAAATGTTAGATGTAACTCCCATGGCTGGAAACATTGCCCACCAGTCCTATAATAGGTGGCAAGAATTACTTTCAGATTAAACTTCAGTTTTTTGATCATTTCAGGGAAAATATACATTCCTATACTCAAACCTTTTGCCGTCGAGTCACATTTTGCTAATATGGAATTGGAAAGACCTTTCTAACATGCAAATGCTTCAAGTGCTTGTCCTGATGTGTACATTTTCTATTATATTAGTCATGGTGATTATGTGATGAGTTCCTACTGAGCAAGTTACTGTTATGTTGTTTGAGGAGGGGGAGCAGGAAGAACAAATACTGCTGAAACCTCTTTGTCTTCTTAATTCAAACAATTTCAGATTCACTATTAAATTAATTCCAATTTTCTTTGCTTGCCAAAGAACTGCAAGCTTACTTTTGTTAAGATCTTCTAACAATAGAGATAGATTAATCCTGAATAAACGGAGCTCCTTAAAACACGCAGTGATGTCTTTACCACTCTCACAGAACACACGGCTAATTTATGACTATCATCTCCTTTATTTCATGAGAGTTACAAAAGTCAGGTAAGGACAGGCTGACTTCATATTTCAATGATGTCAGTAGGTAAAAGGTAAAGGGTTTCCCCTGCCAGTTGTGGCCGACTCTAGGGGGTGGTGCTCATTTTTACTCCCTAGCTAAAGAGCCAACATGTCTGAAGATGCTTCCATGGTCATGTGACGGGCATGATTATATGCTGAGGTGCATGGATGCTGTTACCTCCCCACCGAGGTGGCACCTATTTTCCACTTGCATTTTTACATGCTTTCAAACTGCTAGGTTGGCAGGAGCTAGGCAGATAATGGGAGCTCACCCCATGCAACATGACAATGCTTGGGTCTTGAACCTGAGCCACTGACCTTCCAGCTGACAAGCCCAGTGTCTTAACCACTCATGCCACCACATGCCCACTAGAGATGCCAGAAGAGAAGATCCCAAATTTCTAATTGCCCTGGGAAAAGAAGCATCTTCTGATGACTCCCAATTTTCTCTGTCAGCAGTTCCTGCCTTGCTCCTAGCTTTAAAGCAGTATTAATAACTACAGTTGCCTGAACAGTTAGGATTAAGAGCCTAATATATCTGGAACCCTGGACAGAAGAATGAAGCTCATAGGGTTCCAAGTATAGTTGCCCTACAAGCATGAGTCTCTCCCTCTCAAACACAGAATACATGGAGAAAATATGATTTATGATTAGGGAAGAGTTGTAGGGTTCTTACAGGGCATCTTACCCATTAAGGCTTGCTAGCATTATGAACAAACATCATGAAGTTTCTCCCATTCTGTCCTTCCAAAAGGAACTTCCTGTACTATGAAACAAGACACAAGTGTAAGATGTGTCATTTAAATAGATGACATGCTGCGTGAGGCCCTCTATACAATTCTAAGAAATGGGCAGGTGATTGCACAATTAACCATCCTTCTGAAAACATTCTTGGATGTCCAGGATGTGTAAAATGGCCTTCTCAATAGCTGTACCCAATCTTTGGTTTCATCAAACCTTCGACTTTCTTGTTTATTCGATTGTTTCTATGCTGATTTTTACTGTTACACTTTGCATCTTATTGCTGCAGGTTCCTTTTTAAGACCTGTTGAAAGAGCTGGGTTATAGGGAAGCAGGAGGCTTGGAAAATACATGATACATTTAGGGATTCTGTTAAGTGTATTTTGCTAATAAGACAATACCCTATTTGTTTTCTTTCTGGAGAGTTCTGCTCCTAACTTATTACGCAGGAATTTTTGGACCTTAATTCTCATAGGACCAAGTTATGCTTCCTGCTTAGAAGACATCAGCTTTATACATGCTCAGAAGCCTTCTTTCCAATCTCCTCCACTCTAGTTTTTTACTTCTTTTCCCCATTGCATATTCATGAAGCTTGAGATAATAATAGATGTCTCGTTTCTGCATCACAAAAAGCTGTAACAACCTCTTGGGATGCTAAGAAACTAAATTTAGAACTGCAAGTATTAGCTAGAGAGACGCACATGTAGATCATTTTTCTCGTGCTTCCCTTAACAGACATCATAGCAGGGCAAAGCTCTTCAAATAAGAGTACAATTCTTCCTACCCTAAATAATGAAGCTTTGAGTAAGATCTCTCTCTGTGTCTCTCAGGTATCATGAGTAATAATTAGAGAGGCCTCAGGGATTTATCTAATTATTGGCGATAATTATTAAGTTTTCATTCAACAAATGTCATGATGAGCCAACCTTCACGCCAAGAGCTTGCCAAGGCGCTTTTTTATTCTTCAATTATTGGTTTAGAGTCATACGATTCAGAAAAACTGGAAAGTGATTGTTATTCCTAGAATACATCTTGAAACCTACATCCTAATTTGAGACAACCAGGAAAGTAGTGCAGACAGAAAAGTAATACAGTCCCATAAAATATGCTCATTTTTGCTTCTGCCTATCCTTTATCTGCATATGATGCTACAATTGAAGTGAAACTTTTTTTAAAAAAAATAGATTAATAATAAGTGTAATTTCTCAGAGCTAACTGTGTCTGCTTCTTAAAATGACATTTCCTTTGTTCCACATTCCAATTATTACCAAACTTCTATGAGAAATATAATTCAGACATGTTCTGAAAAGTATATGCTGATCTTTTAATTCAGATTTCAATCTTGAACACTCTGGGGGGTGGAATAAGCTCTTCTGATACCAGTGAAATAAATTTCCAAATATATATACAAAGAATCAAACTGGAAACTTTTAAGGAAGTAGAGGCACATATCATAGGTAACACTGACTTCCCTTAAAGATGTCCCTAGAAAATGAAATTTGAAGAAATTTTGAAGGAATTTGTAAAATGAGACAGATTGCAAAACTGGGATGAGTAGAACAATATTAGTGGTTATATGCACAAAAATGTATACAGATTTAAATCTGATTTTTTTCTTCAGATTTCTCCTTTTCCCTGTTAAGTTAAAATGTCAAATGCCTGCATATGTTACAAACTGAAATGGCAGGAACAGCATTAAAAGCAAATATTAGTATTTATGCTATTGAATGTACATGAAGATAGTATGGGGGGATTAGAGTATATAGATTCCCAAAAGAATGATACAAGATTTTTAAAACCTGTACAACTGATTCAAATATGTATCTAAAAATCTATTAAACACAAGAGATTCCCAGTCCAGCTATTAATATTGTGGAAGCTGATACAGGTGGCTTTGTTTGGAACCCTGAAGAAGTCTGATTGTCTGGTATGGTGTGTATGAGCCCTGACTAAGTGGTAAGGTTTTTTTTCTCCTTATATCTGCAAGGATTAACTAATTAACCATTACTTCCAAAGATCTTTCCACATGAAAACAGGGAGTTTATTGATCTGCTGATGAGCACCAAGAATGACTTGGTGCAGCTTTAAGCTGTATGGTTTGTTTCATAAACTTGGCACGTGTTTCTAAGCAGATGAATGGGATTTTTGCCTTACACCTGTTTTAAATGGAACTATTGTAGAACCGATGAATCTGATTATTGTGCTTCTTATTTATCAGGCTTGCTAGATGCTTCCTCCTTCCCAGCTTCTTTGACTGCCTCTTCAGGTTCTTTCCCTGCTTCTCCTTCTTCTCCTTTGGAGCTTCTCAATTGTTTTCTTGTTATGAATCCTCGATAAAGGGACTGAATTTTTATAGCAGCTTCTTCTTCTGATATGGTTACTCCAATATCCACAGCTGCTTTCTTGCCTTCTTCCTCCTTTATAATTTAAAAGCAATATCAAGTTTATATAACTCATCTTTGCATCTCCCCACCAAGTTTGAAAAAGGGAGTATTTATTTATTTATATGCCGCCGAAATCCAAAGACTCTTGAGTAAAGAGGGAAGGAAGAAAAGAAAAAAAAGTTAAGCTACAATATGTATAACTCATATTTGTATGAGGCAACATGCTCTTGAAGATTAATCTTGAAGCCAGGTGGGGAAATAAGATGCATCTTGTTTTTTTCATTTTTAAATATATCCCCCCCCTAAAAAAAAACAGTATGGCTATTTTTAATTCTAGACTCTGGGAATGCTACCTGGGCAATTTTGTTCATTTTTCAAATAAAGTTTTGCCTGTCCAAATTAATGCTTAAATAAAATCAACTGTTAATCCAAAAGCACACTTTCCCTATTTGGAAAGAGAAAAATACCAGTAGAAAAGTTTCTGGGGTATAGTGATTAAATCAACAAATATCTGGTTTGTCCATTCAGTTATGGAAGCTCCCTGATGATGTTAAGCTGGTTTAATTATCTGATTGATTTTTAGACCACCCATCCCCAAAACCCCTTGGTGGCCTATTAAAATTCTTAGTGTTGTTTGAGGTGAAAAATTAGAAGAGGGAGTGCTACTTACACTCCTGCGTTACTGGAGTAAAGATAATATAAATCGTAGAGTAAAGATATAAACCTAAGAACTAAATAAAACTACTGGCTGAAAGTTCATGCCTTTAGTCTAATTTATGTATTTAATTTTATTTATATAAAACAAAGGGTGAAATAATCAAAGTTAAAATAGTTTAAGTTACAATTACTTCAGTGGATAAATTAAGCAGTGTTTAAGACTGCAGTTGTATACTTATATATTCCAGAATATGCATAGGATTCTGCAGTATATCTGGATGGTTAAAACTAGTGGAATTATGAAGCATTTAAGCTGTGTTCAGAGTGGACATCTCTGCTTTTACTTGGACATGTCTTTATTGGAAATGCATAGAAAAATGTGTTGCATTTTTAGCTACATTTTTTCTATTATTAAATCAAAGTCTAGGGTGTGCATAATTCAGTAGGGGCAATTTAAGTCTTCAGGGAAAATGTGGGCTATTTCTTTATGCTAAACAGTTTTGGAGATGGAGTATTTTACAAATTTCAGTAAGATGAAGTCTTTCAACTCTTTAATCTTCATGTGGAGAAATTGCTTCAGTGGATCGTTGATCCACTGAACCAGGGAATTAAAACCAAAATTCCATGAATATTTGTAAATACCAGTGAAAAACGTTTTCCAAATGTAAACGTTTCATCAATTTGACCCTTGTTGGATCCCATATAAAATGAATTTGGCCCCTATGATAGTATACAAGTTTTTAGGTGCACAAAGATCAGCAGCTATTAGCGTAATGCAGGCTAATTTTGTTTTTCTGTTTTCAAAAAAGGTATGCAATTAACTTCTGAAAAAATTCTTACTGGTAATGTTGTAATTTCTTCTTTCTCCACTTTTTTAGCTCCATCTCCTGGTGGTACAAGTTCCTGAAAAAAACAGAGGGCATTATTGGTGATGATTTTTCCCCCTGATTTTTGATCCAATTAAAATCCTAAAGACTAATAATTAGAATAACTGAACACATGGTGACAAAATTACTAAATGTCTGCCAAGCCCTGGTTATGTTCCATACAGAATTCCATCAAAATGATGTTGAAGTAAGTCGCTTCATAAAGAAATAAGTAATTTCATTTCTTTTTATGGGTACAATTAAGTATGACACGGGAGATTTTAGTACTGTAGCAGTCACAGGGTGAAGCTACTGAATTTTCAGTACTAAAGGTAATTTTAAATTTTCACTTGCCATTTTTCTAAATAAGTCTTCCAAAAATTATTATTCATCTCCTTTGGAAAATATTCCAATGACTCCTAATTAACCTCATGACTTATTTTTTTATTCTGATTTTGATCGACTGTACTATGTCTAGCTTGATTTAAAGTCCTGTATGTCAAATTAGGGAGAGTGAGAGCTGTTTATTATATAATAATACTTACATTGAAAGCACGGTTATTGTAGAATCTGTCCTCCAGTTTTGCTCCCCATTCCGTTGGATCAAATCCAGTTTCTGAAAAGACATCACTTTTTAAAAAATACTCATAGATTTCTCTTAAGAAATAAAAGCTTCCTAGTCAAATTGTGCTTAATTATATTGGCAATTACAATGACATTGAAGATCCTTTAAGAACAGTGGACATTTCTTATCTGAAAAAATATAAATGTACACATGTATGGAATTCAACAGCTTTGCAGTTATATGTAATAAAGAGGAGAAAAACAGCTACAAGACTCTTTATATCACATAAAATACACATAAACCACTGTCTTTGTTTTGATAGGATAGTTCAGTCTGTGTGAATTTGCACTGAGGGTCAGGGGAAAAAAATCCTGGCTGTCAATTTGCACTGAGGGTCAGGGGAAAAAAATCCTGGCTGTCGCAGCTAATAAAGAGGAACCATTTTGCTTTCCACTTACTTCCTGCAATTCTTAAATAAGCCTATTTTAGCAAACAACATGAACATTAGTTTTGATTTAGAGAGGAAAAAAGACTGTGAGGAAAAGTGGGATGCTGGTGTTATTATCAGGTATCTAAGTTACCTGGGGTAAGGTATCACATGAATACAGGAAATTAGACACTAGTGCGCTATTTTTTTGTGACAACATGAATCTTGGTGAGTCTTTCCAGACCTGCTTTGAGTACAGCTTGCAGAACTCTTAGCTAAAAGGATGATTGCTATACTGATTCTTCATCCTATTTTAAGTGACAACTGTCACAATAAATATGCTAAAAATATAATTTATTTTTGTCGCAAACAAGAAAGACTGGAGGAAAATTGGCATTTTTCTTGCTGTTTTGTATGCTCCAAGGCTTTTCAGATTCAGAAACTTTATTAGCCAAGCATGATATTCAGCTGAATGATGGCACAGGGGAAATTTTTTTCCTATGTCTGGTTGTTCCTATGTCCTCTCCAGAGGAAAGAGATTCAAACAAGTTGTGTCCAGGGTGAGAGGGGCCTGCAGATATCTTCTCTGCCTCTCTCTTGACCCTCTCAAAATACAGGTCCTCCTTGGAGAGCAGGCTAGCTGCAATTATTCTTTCTGCACTCCTGGCTTGTTTGTTGGAGTCTGTACCTGTCCTGCATGGTTGCTGCACTGAACCAGACAGTTATAGATGTACAAAGGACAGACTTAATGCTTTCTCTGTGGAACTGTATTAGCAGCTCTTGAGGCAGATTGAACTACTTGAGCTGATGCAGGAAGAACATCCCTTGTTGTGCCTTCTTGTGCTAATGTTAACCATCCATTTCAAGTCTTGGGAGATTATAGAGCCCAGAAACTGTGCACTGCTGGTATCATGTTCCTGAGTAGGGTGCGAGAGGGTGAAATAGGAGGACTCTTTCTAAAATCCACTGTCATCTCCATGGTTTTGAGCATCTTCACCTCTGTTTGACTGCACCACAGGGCCAGCAATTCAACCTCTCATCTGTACGCGGACTCATTACCATCTCTAATAGTCCAATGACTGTTGGGTTGTCTGCAAACTTCAGAATTTTGACAGAGAGGTCCCCAGAGGTGTAGTCATTGGTGTAGAGGGAAAAGAGTAGCAGAAAAAGCACACAGCCCTGAGGAGTGCCAATATCAATTGTCTAAGTACTGGATGTAATTTTCTCTAGTCTCACCTGTTGCTTCCTATCTGTTAGGAAGCTGGTTATCCACTTACAGGTATGGGAAAACACAGTGGGCTGGATCAGTTTATAGTGAAGAATATTTGGGATGATGGTGTTAAACGCTGAGCTGAAGTCCACAAAAGGAACTATGTCCTTGGGGAGTCAAGATGTTGCAGGATATAATGCAGTGTCATATTGACAGCATCATTTGCTCACCTGTTTTCCTAACAGGTCCAACAGCAGATCTGTGATGACTTTCAGATGGGCCAACATCAGCCTCTCAAATGTGTTAATGACAAGAGATGTTAAAGCGAGAGGTCAGCCCACTGATGGAGACTTTCTTTGGAACCAAGATGATGGTAGAATGCTTAAAGCAAGAAGGGACATAGCACAGCTCCAGTGATTTATTAAAAGTCTATGTGAAGATAGAGGCCAATTGTGCAGCACAGATTTTCAGGCAGGAAGGTGTCATGTTGTCTGGGCTGGGTGATTTTCTGATTTTTTGTTTTTGAAGGAGACTTTGGACATCTTTTTCCATAATCACCAGATGTGAGGGCCCAGGAAGAGGGATGGATGTGGTTGTAGAAGAAATATCTGCTGTTAATGTGACTGAGGTAGGGTTGTTAGCTGTTAGGTAGTGGTGGCTGTTTCTTAAACCTGCAGTAGAATATATTCAGGTTGTCTGCTAGTTGATGGCTTTCCTCAACAGAGGGTGATGGATTGCTGTAGTCAGTTATGTTCTATAGGCTTCTCCACACAGAAGCAGGATAGTTAGCTGAAAGTTGATTTTTCAGCTTTTCAGAATAGTTCCTTTTTGCTACCTTGATCATATACACTGGTCTGATACTCCAGTCAGTGTATTTCTGGCCTAGTTATATAGGATCCCATCCCCTTTCTTGTAGGCATTAGTTTCAGCTGCTTGAGTTTCACAGTAAACAGGGCTTATTGTTATTGTATGTGCTCAAGGTAGGCACATACATGTCTTCACAAAAGCTGATGTATGATGTCACAGTATCAGTAAGTTCATCCAAGTCTGCTGAAGCAGCTTCAAAGACAGACCAGTCTGTGCAATCAAAGCAGACCTGAAGCTTTAATTTTGCCTCCTTAGACCATCTCTTTACTTTTCTGACCACAGGCTTTGTAGTTTTAAGTTTCTGCTTGTAGGTGGGGATAAGATAGATCATGCAATGATCAGAGTTCCAATAGATGCACAGGACACAGATTAGTAAGCATCTTTTATTGTGGTCTAGCAATGATCCAACGTATTGTCTTTGATGGGGCAGCTGACATGCTGCCTATATCTAGGCAGTTCATGGGTAAGATTTCCTCTGTTAAAATCCCCTAAGTGTCTGGATATTTTTCTTCTGTGTGAATTATATGGTTAGCTAGGTTTTGCAGAGGCCCGGTAATAGAAGCTTATGTGGGAATATAGACTCCAACCATAATGAAAGAGGCAAAATTATTCTCTCTTTCTCTTATTCTCTCTTTCTCCCCAGAATGTCTGTCACTTAAAGGAGATATCTTACTTGATTAGAGCATTAAACATGAAGTCTTAAGGCTTCAGATATTTTTGTTTTAGCAAACCATTTTTCCCTTGGATGATAAAAAGCTTTAAGCATAACTGAAACCATGCATATCTGCACATATTTGTATTGCTTCAGGAAAGAGACCTGGTAGAAACAGAATGGGAAGAAAGAATCAGTCTCAGAATAGTTAGAAGCTTCTAAATTGAAAATAGAACAGAGGAATTATTTCCAAAAATTAAGAAAATATTATCTTGTTTGCAAGCAGCAATGATTAAGCTTCTGGTTGGGTGCATTCAAAATTTGATACTGAACATTGTGTCCCAGTCTTACAAATGAGATATTTTTTCCCCCTTAGGCAGATATATTGGTGTCAATATATGCTTGTCTGAATTGTTTTTCAGAATCATCTGACATACTTCCTGAACGTGACTCAACAAATAGGGGGAGGCAAAGATGTTTGGGTTTGTGCAAACCTACTTGTTATTAAAAATAATGCAGTTTTATAAATTCTGTATTAAAAGTAAAGTCACTTCTACATCAGATACACTGACATTTAATGCTCAGACAGATGGCAACACCAGATGCCAGTGCATATTATCTAGTTGGAGTTTGCCTTGATACTTGTTCAGGGTCTACTATCTGGAAATTCTGGAAGTTGTAATCTAACATACTGGATGCACACTAGATTCAGGAAGCTTGTTATTACCATAATCTTCCCATAATCATAACCTTGGTTATGTTCTCATGTTATAGATGACTACATCAGTTTCTCCCCCAGCAGAGTACTACCATTTCTAGACTATAAATATTTGGACAGCCACTAGATGTTAGCCATGGATTAAAAATGTCTACAGTTATCTCTTTGCTGCAATCTAGTGTTTGTCTGGTTCACTACAGCCCTAATATGGTAAGAGTACCCCAGCATGTAATTATTGAGGCTCAGACCATCAGGCAACAGCCGTATTCTAAGTCTTCTCAGTAGCTGAATTGGAGACTATGTCCTGCCTTTTTTTTTTCTTTTTCTCAACCCTGTTGGGTCAGGGCCATTTCAAAAAAGGGGAAGGCAACTTTTTCAACCCATTCCTTCTATTTTACACATCCTATAATATGCCCACTGGAAAGCTGCAAACAGAGAAGATCCATTTTTGTAAATCTGGTCTATGTTCTTCTGTTTCAGAAGCACTGAAAGGAGATTATCATTCAGCTATTCTTCTCAAATTTGTTTAGGTGAAGTGGTTCACTGGAGGTATTAGCTTAGAGAATTAACTTAGCTTCAAAGTGTTCTTGGGATACTTGACTGGCCTCAAGTACCTAAACCATGAGGTAGTATGTATAAATATATGCAATGCTTCCTATATCATTCTGTAATATGGTCAATATTTCTGTAATAGAATAAGAAAAGTACAGCTCTTATGTAGTCCATAGCTGCTCAATTTTGCACACCACCAATTTCCTATTAGAAGACCTTGCAGAAGGAATATATTAAGTTGACATGGGAAATGAGTAAGAATCTATAAGCCAGTCTTTTGTCAAAATATCATTTTAACAGTAGGTTCCAAGTCATTAAATCACAACTTATGCTATACCCCAGAGATTTCCTGAAATAATAAAATAGTATGCGGAAAGTAGGAAAGTGAAAAAAGACAGATGTTATATTGACCTTCTCTTATTAGAATCTGGTCTGCTACAGTATTAGCAATATTAAAGACACTGCTAAACCTTTTCTTTGGACTCTGCTACAATTTCAATAACAGAGAGAAATTTATTAAGCTAATATTAACCAATGTGCTTTTTCCAAAGAGAAATTGTAATCCCAGAGAACTTTCACTTTTTTCCTAAAAACAAGGTTTATGGAGCCAATTAATATTGATCAAGTCACTCTCCCAAACAAGAGAATTCTTCCTGTGCATTTCTAAAATGAAGACATTGATGTTCCAATCTAAGATCTCATAAATTATCCAGCAGCACTTAAAGAAAAGTAGTTGCAATAATGAAAGAATTGAAGTGACACTGAAAAGCATATCTATTTGTATTCCTGCAGATAAAAATGAAAATTAATGATACTGACATACATTGATGCTCTTAGAGTTATCATGGACTGGGATATGAAATAGCTTGAATTTTACAGAGGATATTGTTACCAAATATGGATTCAGATAAGATATGCACATGAATCAAAATAGATTTGGATGTTGCTGAG
>JANHZU010001925.1:132531-144062 GCA_032468055.1 Acrochordus granulatus
AAGGTGGTATTGTTAATCCCTGCTTGAAACATGTATCGTATCTTTTAACACAACCCATCTAACAGTTGTAAGAGGGGAAAAACTTATATCTCATTCCAGATATTTATAGAGGAAAAATGAGATAAACATGCAATTGATCGCAGTTGATTCAAGAGCTGCTTTAAGTTGGAACTCTCATTGGTCTGTTTCTTAAAAGGATGGCACACATTCATTTTTCTCAACTTTATTCAATTCTACTTTCTGATTCAGAAGTGCACAATTTTAGGAACTGAAGAGAAATGAAGTATTTTTTAATTAAGTTCCTTTTCTGATGTTGCCTATGTGACAATCTGAAATCAGTAGTTTTAGTATAAATATAGTTAACTTACTTTCTCTTTCAATAAGGAGAGTTTCAAAATACGTGGCTGCAAAATTTGGTATATCTTCAGGCTGGTTTCTCAAGACTTCCCTGGCAAGCCCTTCAAGCAGATTGGCAAATCCTGGAGGAATGCGTTGAGTGGTGTTTGAGAACGGAATAGCCATTGTTTCTCAACAAGTTCTCTTATACCTAGAGTTCCATTTACAAGAACATTTAATGAGACTTATAATCTAATAATAGTTTGCAACTATTGATGTTTATTATATTCTTCTTAGGATAGCGAACAATCACATAAATTCCCAGCAGAATTTAATAAACTTTGAACACTTGTATTCCCATGGAAATAGCATTTAAGCTGCCCACTTAAACACCCCTTCCCCACAAAAAAAGAACAATAAATCAACCCGGCCTGCTTTTGGATATGCAAATGATATTTTTCACTAATAACTGGTTAATTTTAAAAGTCACAAATGTGAAATGGATAGCTATATACATTGAATATTTAGATTTAGTTTTATTACATTGGCAGGGAGAAAGATACAGAGAGAGTGATACACATGGAGATCTTTAATCAATTGAAACATGTAGTCACTATATTTTTTTTATTTGGTTCTTAAGTAAAAATAAACATGTTTTCTTGCAATTGCTTCATTTCAACCACTTTTAATATATGACAAGTTGGATACCTTAAAGTATTCTTCTCTCTGTTATTATAAACAATTTCTTAGAAATTAAACTGGTATAGTAATGTGCTAATTTAATGGTAGGCAAAATCAGGCAAGGCAGAGCAGAAAATAAATTTGGGGCTCTGATAACACAATCTATCCAACCTCACATACATATTGCACCTATTAAGATATTTACTACAGTTTACATGCAGGGCTCACCTGAGGATATAAACATTGTCATATTGTTTATCACCACAAGATATAATCTGAGATGCAATTTAGGTCTATTAACAGAAAAACTCAGCATAAGTGAAAAACAAGAGTTTTACTAATGTTAAGAATATTGCTGGATGAAGTTATTCATACATGAGAACAAGTTGTTCCTCTTTCCAATTATATATGAGCCTACCTCATAGGATCATTGTTGTGGGGAAATATGGAGAGGAAGAAGTATTATGTGTGTTTGCCACCTTGAGTTACTTATAAAGGAATAAAGGCAAGGTAAAAATCTAACGAACAAAAAAGTACGAATGTCAAGCTCATACCATTTAATCTTATTTTTCAATCTTACCAAGTATCTAATTGTACCAACATTTTAAAAAGGAATTACTTTATACTGAACCAGATTATTAATTCACCTATCTTAATATCACCCAATCCAATTGGAAACAGAAAATTTAACACTCAGCTACTGTGAATAGCTACCACGCAGTAAATTCAGGAACAGAGGGGAATTCTTTAAGTTTTCTTTAATTGGCTGTCTATGCTATCACTGCAGCTCCTTTTTAGCGCCCTGTTCAAGCTTAGGTTTTGCAGTATTTTAGTTTGCCCTATTTAGCAATTTACATTGAGAAACATCAGATTCGCCAGTGAAATACTGTATATGGCACCCAGCAGAGCGACAAAGTAGGCGCGTCTCTTTAAGGCACAGAAGCAAGAAGCCCTGACCCTAAACCTCCTTGTGGAAAAAATGTTCTTTTACGTAGAAATCACACCCAGTTTTGTTGTCTTTTGCCCCAGTAGGTGCACAGACACCCCGCCGGTCTGTGCTGGGCCTGAGGAACTGCCATTTTTTTTGCAAGGAGGGAAACAGGTTCGTCTGCAGCCCACACCCCGGTCGAAACCGCGACCCTGCTCGGGCCTTTCTGGAGCGCTCGGATGCGGCGCCCAGAGTTCCCGGCCATGCTTGCTGGTGTTATGGGGCCTGCATTCCTATGCCTCTAAAAGGCTGCATCAGATCGGAGAAGGCGGCAACAAGGGAACGGGCAAGGAAATACTTCGTCCACGTTCGAAGACTCTCCCGTCCTGCCGCGGTGAGATCCGGGATTCCTGCTCTGTCTGCGCCTCTTCCTTCCCAGTTTTGCTGCTGACGGCACCGGGGGCGGGGGGGCTCAGCTCGCCCACGCCGCCCCGTCCTCTTCAGCTCCTCGGCACGTCAAGCGGATCGTTACCAACCCCGTTTTACTCGTTATTGAGCCTTGACCCGTGAGGAAGGGAGAAACCGGCGTCCTTGTCGTTGCTTAGCAATTCCGTTTAAGACGGCACGGCAAGAGGGGCGGGCCAGAAGGGAGAAATATCACGCGGTTGGGTTCTTCGCTCGTCCCGCCTGCCTGCCGATTGGCTGCAAGCTCCGCCCTTCAGCGGCCAAACCTTTTCCCCTCCCGCTTGAGACCGCCCCCAGCTAACTGTCGTCTCGCCTCACCGCGTTCAGTGTTCTGCTTAGGGCGCCGGGAAGGAGGCGATGGTGCGGCCGAGGTTTTAAGGACCAAGCGGGGAGGCCTCCGCTCCTAGTACGTCTTCTCAGGGCCCATTGACTTGAGCCTGTGAGGGTAGGGCCCGCTGGAGGCCGCACTTTAGGCCGGCCCCGGGGCAGTTGCGTCATAGAGAGGCCGCGGTGACGTCACACACCAGGCCTCTTGGCAATCTCGGGCCTTTCAGGGTAGGACCTGCGCCCAGCGCAGAAGAGTGGGAGCCGGCGGGGCAGGTGCGCTATCACCTGCTGCTTTTGCAGTTGCGCTGCAAGGGCTGAGATAGGAACGGCGGCCCAACGTTTGCGAAGGGTGCCCAGTTGCAGACGAGGGTTTAGAGCAGGCGCTTCCCCAGAGGCTGAATTCACCCATCAGAGAACCACAGCAGAGCCGAGCTTGTTGTGGGAACCTCTCTGTAATTTCTGGATCGGGTGTTAGCCCGATGTGTGGTGTTAGCCGCTCGTGGCTTATTCCAAAATATAATTCAAACAATATACACAGTTTGTCATTACGTATGAGCCCAACTGTACGTACCAGGGTAGTGTAATTCGTTATGGCTAAAAAAAGATGTGTTTTCTGCTCCCTAGTCAATCCAGCACTCCTGAGATGTCCTGGTGGTTTCCCATCTGAGTTTGTACATGTGTTCAACTTTCAGAATAGTATGCAAACTCTCCTTTTGCAGTAGAAAGGATAATATTTCATGGAGGGATGTTGGAAAAGGTGAAGCTGCAAATAAGAGATAGGGCAGGAGCAGCTGGCTGCCTGGCTGGTGCACACATGAAACTTTGTGTGGTTTGTGTGGGCTGTATGTGAATTGACTAACAGGGCTTAAAAAAATGATCAGGATTTTTTAAAAATGTAACTTCATTTTGGGGAACCCAACCCCTCAACTTAGTCAGCCCAAGTTGTGGATTTGCAGAGCTACAAGCATCAATAATGTAATACTGAGATAAATTGGGATTCAAAAGAATTTCTCAGGAAGCACTGGGAAACATTCAACTGCTCTATCTTCTTTTTTGCTTCAGAGGTTACTTTCCCTCAAATTCAAGGAGCAGATTTTCAGAAGAGGGAGAAATCAGGGGATCCTGCAGGTCAGATTTGGAATTTAGTCAAATGGTCTTTTCCATCTCAGCCTAGAGAAGGAGCTGTCTGAAACATTATTAAGGATTGATGTCTACTGGTGGTGACAAGGTTGCCACACCTATAAACAGCTGTGTTTTCTACCTATCTGTCCTATGTTACCTCCTGGCTTGGATCACCTAATGTGAGGTCACAAGGAGACTGAAGTCTTTAAGATACAGACTCTGTACATTCTCGGCTCCCAGAATTGTGTTCTGTGACTTTCTGTGTTCATGTTGTCAAAAAGGTCGATGGAGGCTTCCTTGCCGCTTGTGTTGCTCTTGGCTTGTATGACAGGTAAGTGAGAAGAGGCAGCTTGTTGCTGCTATATGTGAATGAGTACTACTAGCCAAGGGAGTACAATCTGGAGAAAGTGTCTGCTGAAAACTACAATAGCCTTATTTAGCTGGTAGGAACTCAGTTCCATTCCATTGATGCTGAGCATCCACTGGATGCTTTTTGTTTGTATCTTGCACAGACTGAGCAAAGTTTGGTACAGCAATTGGTGAGGATAAGTCAAAGGAGCAGCTCATCTGTAAATGAAGGTTTCATCTAACTGAATATGTCAGGTTTCCATCTAACTGAATTCATCTAACCTGAATATGTCAGGTTTCCATCTAACTGAACATACTTATGAAAAAAGTATTTCAAGTGTCCAGCAGTATTTACCAGTATTTACTCTTTGGTGTATTCAGGATCACATCCTTAAGAGTTTTGTAAGTAGTTACTAAGCATAGTTGCCCCTTTAGTGAACGGCCTATAATATTTTCTTGCAATTTTCTCTTTGACTTTTCCGATTTTCAGCCTTATGCTATAACCTTAAAAACATCAAGCAACAATGCTTAATCCTTAAAAACATCAAGCAACAATGCTTAATTAAACAATCCTAACTCAGCTCCTATTCCTTCTCTTGCATATCATTCTCTCTGGCCTATAATCTGTAGCATCTGCAAATGCTGTGGGGTAAAGTACAAAACAAACCAGACTGCAATTGAGTTATATACTAAACTGATTATTCTTGTTAACAAAACGTCATCCTGTTTGAACTGTTTACTAAATAATATTTCTCCCTTGTTCTTTTATGTTTAAATGAATGTGCCAGTTCACTAAAGGTCTATTGCCAAATGATATGTAAATACTGTAATTATTTATATATTTTGTAGACAAATACGATAATGAAAGATTTTCATTTGTATCTTCAGTGATTTTCATTTGTATCTTCAGTGATACTAAAGTAGGTTAGTTAATTATAATAGATATTAATCCCTAATTTAATACTAAAGTTGCTCAAATTGTGGAAGAAAGATATTGGATGATGGAGCCTTAATTTAAATGTGTACCATTTGTCAAGCTATATTTCTTATAACCCTTTTGAAAACAGTAGCAAATAAAATGTAAGAGGACTGATGCCTCTATCTCCTTCGCTTTGTTGTTCAAACATGTTAAAGATATGGTGTTGTATATGTAGTTCTGTTTTCATTAGTGACTTTCAAGTAAATAAGTATAGGGTTGCCATAGCAGTAAGAGAAGGAGATTTTTTAAAACTTTTTTATGCTTTTGCTCACGCAGTATGCCTGGCCAGGTTATTTAAAGACTTAACAGTTGGGTTTGTACAACATGCTAGACTAGACTAAAATGGGGTGGTTGGTTGTAATTCAGGACACTGTGAAAACCCAAGCATTGTCTTGATATGCTAGTTAATTGGGCACTCACATTAAGCTATGTTTGCTTAGACATTATATGAGTTCATAATAATTGTATTTGGTTAATCAGGGTTCAACATACTGTATAAAAGACAACAGTGCATTATTTAAATCCAGACAAATAATAGCAAGAAGGTAAAGTTCTTTTTTTCCCCTCCATCTCCTGCAGTGGTTAGGGGGTCAGGTCTCCTTCCTAATCATATGATAAATGGTCTCTTCTCAGAGAATTAGAGTGAAAGAAATATGCAAGCAAATAGATACAAACAGATGCACAGGCTTCTTCTGTATCATACTTTCCTAAAACCTAGTGCTATAAAAGTGAAATTCCATAGATAGTACAGGTTAGGGAAGTGGGGACTTTTAGATGAATGTATAGGAGGTGGGCTGAACAGCAGAAAACAGCTTCACTTGGAAAATAGGAAAATATATGATTGGTTCTTTTAAAAAAATCAAACGATGTAATTTTGTAATCTTAAAAGATTTTGTTTAGATAAATTACAGTAACAAGTGTCTGG
The DNA here is from genome assembly GCA_032468055.1 of Acrochordus granulatus. Lineage (NCBI taxonomy): Eukaryota > Metazoa > Chordata > Lepidosauria > Squamata > Acrochordidae > Acrochordus > Acrochordus granulatus. Next base: position 138,643 of record JANHZU010001925.1, read on the forward strand.
GATATATTATTTCTCAGTAATATGCTTCCTTGATAACCTGTTACAAAATTGGCAGTTACTTTTACTGTTCAGAAATGTCTAAGTATTGATTGGTTGCATCCCAGTTTAGCCATTGCTGGAGTATTTTTGAGAAGTTGCAGCAGTAAACCAGATTGTTGTGCCCTTTTGTTTGCTACAGGTGCTAAGCTTCGTTTTGCTTCCTATTATGCTGATCACATGGTACTTCAAAAGGAACCATATAATGCATTCATATGGGGCTTTGGAGATGCTGGTTCCAATGTGATGCTGACACTCTCCCAGGATCACAGTATTGTCACCAAAATGGCACAGATTGAAGGTAATTCCTAATATTAACAATGTGAACATGACTTCCCTTGTCCCAATACCCCATATGTGTTAATAGGTAAAATAGGGTTCCCTTCTGGGATTCTCTTGGACTGCGTTCCTGTATGGTTGGCTGTATATTCCTTTCTAACATTTCCAGAAGTAAGATGTGTTGGCAGTACTTCCTGAATTTTAGAATCTTAAAAACAGAAGGAACTATGCAGGCTATCAAGTTCAACTCCTGTTCTATGCAGGAATCCAAACAAAGCTATGATTATGGCCTAACAAACATACAAAGGCACTTGGCTGAGCAAAATTAAATTCTACCAAATATTTAGCAAGATCCCAGAGAGAAGAAAAATTGGAATAAATCATCAATTTCTTGTAAGAAAGTTGATCTTTGGTTGAAGCATAGTAAAGACTGTTGATCGGAGGTTTTATCATTTTAGGAAAGATATTGATCTGCATTGAGTAGACTACTGCTCAGAACAGCAAGAGGGTAGCTTGGGAATACTTTTTGACCCTTACTTTCTATGGATGTCCTGATAGTGACAGAAGAGGTGCCTTTTACTAGCTTTGTTTTGTTTTCCAGCTGTATTCTTAAGATAGCTTGCCATCTTCCAGGGACAGCTCCAATATGTTTATACAGAGCTGCTTTTAAAACAGCCTGGTGTAAAATGATACTATTTAACAGTTCATTAGAAGGAGTAAAATTTGTCCTTCATTTCTATTTGTTGCAATTTGTACCTGTCTTGATTTAAAGTGTTGGCATTAGCTTTTCCAATGCTCTAAATTGATGTTTCTCAAACTTGACAGCTTTAAAATGTATGGACTTCAGCTCCCAGCGTTCCTAAGCCAGCCAAACTATTCTAAATCAAGCATTGGAAATTTGAGATCCTTCAGATGTTGCTGGACAACTTCCAGTAGTCTCAGTCAGCTAGGCCAGTATTGATAGTTGCTGGAAGCTGTTGCAGAAAACATCTGGAGAGCTAGAGTTTCCCATCATGATTCTAAATTGCTAAGAAAAAAATCCCCAAATCATTGGTTTCAGTCTTGGAAGTTCTGTTGTTTACATATATGAGATTGAGTAGGCAGGTGCAAATGACTGGGTCTTCTCAGTGATGAAATCATAATTGTAGGCCACCCTCCTGGCAAAGATCTTTGCGTGTTCCTCTTCATCTCTGCTATAATGATGTTTTCTACCCAGTTTTATGGTAATCTTTGATCTTTAAATAAAAGTTGTCTTGATATTTGTGCATTCATTACTTTGGAATAATTTCATGCTAATGCAGAGCCTTGGATTTAATTTAATTTTATCTATCGATATTATTAGAAAACTCTGATACTTGGAAAATTATCCTGGATCCTATGTCCCAAGGAGGTCCTTATACCATACAGATATACCAATACATCAAGGAAGAAGTGTCCAATATGACATTGAAAGATATCTACTTTGGAGATGTCTGGATTTGCAGCGGACAGAGTAACATGGAGATGACGGTTTCACAGGTGAACCACATTCCTGTAAATTCCAAGCATGGTTTAAGGACCATGCATGACAGGGATAAGATGGCAAAGCATTCTGGGAAGTAGTCTTGTGGTACTTGGTTTTGCCTATCAAGACACAGAATGATAGCGACTTTGCTTAAAGGATATTTTTGGGATTCTCATGATAAACAAAACTCTGTGATGCTTAGGCTTATTGCATTGTCCAATCTCAGTCTAAAGTCTAGATTGGAATTCAATACTTTCTTCACCATGATCTACTGATTGACTGATCTTGGTTTACCTGCACTCACCTTTCTCTGTGGGTTGTTCAAAATTTTACTGAGAACTATCTTACAGTTCTTAATTACCAATAAAATAAGGTGAGATTTAGGACAGGCTATTTCACTTTTTTTATCCACCAAGGGGATATAGCAACTTCTTTCAAAAACCAAAAGAAAGGGGAAATTTAGCCTTCCCCTATGCCATATACTATAGATAGTCTTCAATTATCCTAATTGGACTGGAAACGCCAGTGCTAAGTGAAGTGTAAATTAAGTAAAACATATGATTGTGCTGACCTGCAGTTTGAGCTATCCCAGTTGCGACTGCAAGGTTCTTTGTTGACTTTGCTTGTTGGAAGCTGGCTGAGAAAGTCACTAATGGCGATCACTATTTTTCAGCACCATCATAACTTTAAACAGTTGCTAAACAAATAGTTGTACATAGTACTGTTGTACACAGTAGCTTATAACTGCAAGTATACTAATGCCTAGTTTAATTTTCTAAAAAATAACCAGGAACTGTTGGGAAGCAAGTTTCTATGTTTATAGAATACCAACAAAGCTGGAGGGAGACCAGCAGATCACAACTGATCATGGTTTGCTCTGTTGCTTGCAGGTGGAAACCATGAAACTGGAAACAGTTTGCTCTGTTGCTTGCAGGTGGAAACCATGCCTTTTAATTTCTTTGTTTTTAATTGCAATTTCAGTGGAATCTTCTCTACTTCCTAGATATTCAATGCTAGCAAGGAGCTGGAAAATGCATCCAAGTATCCACTTGTGCGGATATTTTCTGCTGCCCTGATTCAATCAGAAATGGAACTACAAGACCTTGGAGGCATTAACTTGCCATGGTCCATTCCAACAACCAGTAAGAGCCTGACTTAAGTCAATCTTATAGCAAGAAATCTGCAGGACAGTAAGATATATCTTCCTATTATGGTTGGTTGGTGGGCTAAGAGTTGAACTCCTGGTTTTTACAAAGATGACCATTATCTTCAGAGTGGGACATAGATATCTTTGCATAAATCTTCTGAGTCTCTGAAGTCATTTTTTTCAGTTTGGACTAGGATTTTTTTAAGTCTCTGATTTCACTATAGAAAACAGCAACAATGACTCTTCTACAAATCTATTTCTTAGATTTATATCTCAATTTTTGCCCAGGAGTTCAAGCTGGCAACCCATGTGCTCTCTCAGTCCATTTTTCTCCACAGAAACTTTATGAGATGTATTCAGCTGAAAGGGTGACTGGTCAAAATTCCTTTAGGAGTTTCTGTAGGGCCTAGGGCCAGTTCAATACCTTAACAGCTGAAAATAGTATCACACGGTCTTCTATATAGTCATGTGAAAAAGAAGGTACACCCTCTTTGAGTTCTATGGTTTTATGTATCAGTACATAGTAAAAAATCATCTGGTCCTTAGCAGTCCTTTAAAGTAGGTAAATACAACCTCAGATGAACAGCAACACATGACATATTACACCATTGCATCATTTATTTGACACAAATAAAGCCAAAATGGAGAAATCATTTGCAAAAAACTATGTACATCCTTATTGCTTCCATAGATATGAAGAGGCTAAGCAGCAGCCAGGCGCTGCTACTCAAGTGCCCTTAATCAGTTGATCATCAGCAAGTACACTACCTCTATAAAGTCAAAGCTTTAGTTGTTTGCTGGTCTCCAGCATTGAGGTGTGTTAACAATGCCAGAGAGTAAAGATATCAGCAATGATCTTAGAGAAGCAATTGTTGCTGCCCATCAATCTGGGAAAGGTTATAAGGCCATTTCCAAACAATTTAAATTCCATCATTCTACAGTGAGGAAGATTATTCACAGGTGGAAAACATTCAAGACAGTTGCCCATCTTCCCAAAGTCGACATCCCAGCAAATTCACTCCCAAGTTAGACCATGTAATGCTCAGAGAAATTACAAAAAATCCAAGAGTTACATCTCAGACTCTAGTGGCCTCTGTTAGCATGTGAGCATGTTAAAGTTCATGACAGTAAAATTAGAAAAAGACTGAACAAGTATGATTTGTTTGGAAAGGTTGCCAGGAGAAAGACTCTTCTCTAAAAAGAAAATGGCAGCCCAGCTTAGGTTTGCAAAGTTGCATCTGAACAAATCACAAGACTTCTGAAAGACTCTCCTTTGAACAGAGGACCAAAGTGGAGATGTTTGACCATAATTCACGCTGGCACACTTGACAAAAACCAAACACAGGATATCATCACAAACATACCAACTGTCAAGCATGGTGGTGGAGGGGTGATGATTTGGGCTTGTTTTGCAGCCACAGGTTCTGGGCACCTTGCAAGTCATTTAGTCGATCATGACCTCCTCTGAATACCAGAGTATTCTAGAGTCAAATATGAGGTCATCTGTCTGACAGCTAAAGCTTGGCCAACATTGGGTTGAACAATCATCCCAAGCACACCAGCAAATCTACAACAGAATGGCTGAAAAAGAAAAGAATCCAGGTGTTGCAATGGCCCAGTCAAAGTCCAGATCTCAACTTGATGGAAATGCTGAAACGATTTCTTCAAGTTTGCTGCTAAAGGTGGTTCTACAAGCTGTTGAATCATAAAGTGCACTTAATTTTTCATACACGGCTTCTCCATTTTGGCTTTCTTTTTGTAAAATAAATGACGTGTCAATGTTCATCTAAGGTTGTATTGACCTACTTTTAAAAACTGCTAAGAATCAGATGATTTTTACTGTGTCCTGGTATGTAAAACCATAGAATTCAAAGAGGGTGTATTTTCTTTTTCACATGACTGTATAGAAGACTATGTGATACTGTTTTCAGCGGTCAAGGTATTGAACTGGCCCTAGGATGAATCTTCCTTTTTCATATGACTGTATGACTTATAGTCAAGAGGAAATAATTTTGATTATGTGTCTTCTGTTACTGTTATATTCAATGCTGCATGTGGATAGTACTTACAAAGTTGTTTCCTCTGAGATGCTACTGTTATTAATCCTAAGACACAATGATTAACTTGCCACTTTAGTTGGAGATGATGGCAGATGTGGCTAGCATAACATATTTGGAGGAATAGCAAGTACTGGAAAGCCAAATGGTTTGAGGGTTAGACTTAATCCTTTGAATGGATCCTAGTCTATTGCAATGTACATTTTCTCATAATAAGTTTAATGTAGCAGTTGTATTATTTCCCAGGCATTAAAATGTGGCAGCGTGGAAGCTTCTAAGAAAAATGACTTATCAAGCTGACAGCCATCACTAAGCAATCCACTTGTGTGGCACTGAAGTTTGCATCCATGTTGCTTTGCAACAGCAATGGTGGTCCCAACTGCAGTCAAAAGCTGAA
>JANHZU010001925.1:151811-161998 GCA_032468055.1 Acrochordus granulatus
CCTGCCTAGTAGGAGTAAGAGTGACCTACAGCAAGGGTGGACTGAATGTATATGGGGATCTACTTCAGGTAAGCTGGAGTAAGGGTTTTTGAAGTCCATGATTTAGACTGGTTGATTCCTAAATTAGGGAGCAAATAGGAGGGGTGTGTGAATTTCAGATCTGATACTGAAAAAAATGCCTGAATGGAATGTTTATTTAAAATGTTTTGCAGTGCTGTGCCTATATTTGTGAGCCCTTGTATTGCTTAAGAATTGCAATGAAAAAGGAAAATCTTATTATTCCCTCCGCTGGCTTGTAATTACATGGCTGTAGAGACAGCAAGGGCAAATATGCCAATTTAACTGCAAATGAAAAGACATGGGGTGTTTGCATGAACTATCCATTCTTTTTTTAAAATTAAATCAGATTTAATTCAATGGAAAGTTTTACTAGTTTATTAGTTAAAAATACCTATATTAAAATGAAATCTGTAGACGACAGCAAGAAATATTTTCATCTATATAATCATTGTTTGAAAATGAAAATAAGTTTCTCTGACAGGCATCCCAAATTAATCCCTAAATTTTTATAAAAAGAACTTCCAAGGGAAAAATTATTCATCATTTGAATTCATTCAAAATTATGCAGTGATTCAACTCACATGTATTTGTAAGTTAATATACAAGCAGTAATTGTTTTCTGCCCAAAAGAGCATGGTCAGTTACCTAGCAATTAGAATCTCATTATATGGGGGGTTCTGGTCATTTGCTCCAAACTTAGTCACTTGTGTGCATACTTGGGAGTGAATTCAAAACACTGCGTGTACTTAAGAGTAAATTGGAGTAGGGCCTAATTTTCAGAGTGCCTTACTTTTGCTTTATCACTACACAAAGAGCCAGACAATTTCTTGGGTTTATAATTGCTGCTCTTTCATAGTTTCAGAAATCTATGGGTGTTTGGATAGCTATAGATTGTATAGGAAAATGTTTTGGTTTATGGTCCTGTATGATATAAAAGTGAATGAGTTATACTTTCATTGTTGTACCAGTCAGCATGCATTTCTTTTTTTGTTCAGGAAATAATCTGCAATAGAAAATTGGAAGTATGATTCAACCCATGATTAAAAATTACAAATGTTCTTTCTGATTTAAGTGGTCTCAATTAAAATAACCCACTCTTGTGTAGAATTTTGAATATTCAATAATTCACCCTGGCAGGGATTGTATAAAGAAAGTTGAGACTACAGATTTAAGTTTCAGTTTTGCCTCTTAATGTGAAGGCACCAAAAATTGGATCATTTTAGATCAACTTGATCCAATGTTATCTTTTTCACAAAGGCTAGGCAAATGTAGATACCATCAGAATGCTTCCAAGCAGAGAGCATGTCTACTCTTATATTAGACACAAAGCCATCTGGGATTCTTTGGATCAGTACCTCTATCAGCCCTAGGAAAAAGACAAAGGCATACCATTTCCAAAAATGGTACCAAGAAAACATTTTCAGGAAGAAGTCTCCCCAGTCTCTGAGATTCAAAATTGATTGGAGACACCAACTACATCTTCCCAAGACCTGCAGCCCCTCATATTTAAAACTATAATTTACGGCCAGAGAATTTCCTCAGAATACTTCGCTCTCAGTTGAACCTGTCACACAGCTCTGAAAGTCACATAAATACTGGATTTAGAACCTCATTCATATGTTGTACTTAAGCCATGTTTGGTTTTTGGCTTAACATGTTATTCACACTAGTCATTATTTAAAAATGAGGGCTTATCGAGCTGATTGTCATTTTATACAATAAACTATGGATAAAGACCTGTGAATGTAGTTACTAATTTTTACGATGGTTGTACCAAGTTTGAAGAATATAATCTTAAATCAGTTATCTGAAGTTGTGCAAAATTGGAAAGATGTTTCAGCTTACCAATTTCAGCTAGCTTTTAAACTTCACTTTCTTGTTTGAAGGAATTAATGTGTATTTCAAACTCTTGTGCACCCACTATTTTAAAAATGCATGAAGTTTTTTATGTAAACCGTTTAGCAATTTCAGCATAGAAAATGTGGGATAAGAGTCCATTTTGAAATGAAGATATTACAAGTATCTGATCAAAGCTTTGAGTAACAGAGATCTTTAGAAATGTTAAAGCCTTATAAGGAAGTCAAGCTCTAAAAACATACAGAAGGGTAAGCCAGCAATTATGAAACCTGTACATTAATTTTTATTATAAGGGTGAAATCTATGGATGTACTACCAGAAAACACTGTTAATGGACACACAGTGCCCCGACACAAAGAAGCAATAAAGATATGACCCAAAGCATACACAAGGAAAAGTCCTAGTTGTCTTTTTCTAAGCTCAGTGCTATTCACCAATTCTAATTTTTCTGTTTCTTGCTGCTGCATCGAGCCCATGCCTGAATCAGTTTTCATTCACTTCCAAGGCAGGTTTCATGTCTGGTATAAGACAGAAAGAAAGAAAACTATATTAAAATGATGTAGCAGTTCCTAGATTGAAATTGGATATTGTAATTCAGGCATTTGAATTGTTTTCCTACAGGAGCTTATGGTAGAATATATTTTATTATTTTATTTAATAATCAAATTTATATGGCTTCCCATTTCATGGAAGGTGACTCTGGGCAGTATACAATAATCCAATAAAACAATATTTGAGAATCTACTAGAGTAACAGAAATATATTTTATACATTAACAAAATACCCTGAGAATCATATTTCAGTTGGAGTTACTTACCAATTTCATTTTCAAGCTGGAGCAAATTCTCATTACCATTGGAATTATGCTTTGGCTTTGCTAGCTGCAGGCCAGCAAGGAGAGTCATAAAATCTACTACTGTGTCTATGTTTTCTTTGTTGGGTGAAATGTCCTTGAGAGTACTCAGTACACTCAGCCTACTGAAAGATTTCACCTCTGAGATGTTGGCCCGCAAGAAGAGCAAGATGATGTTGAGATCATTAAATGGGCAAGTCAGCATTTTCTTGCTGAGGAGATCAAATGCTGGCAGCATTTCATAAATGGACAGAAGCCGCTTGTCCCACTGACACAGCTGAAGCAAGTGGTAAAGGATAACAGGGCCCAGAAGGATGTAGACAGATCCAAGACAGATGCTTGTAACTTGGAAGATTGAGAAGAAAACCAACTTGCAAGGAATCCAATCTGGAACATCAGGTTCTGCTCCTAGGAGCCCTGCCTTGATTGAGCATCTAAATTTATCTTGAAAAAACACCTGAACATGACAGTATCCCACATAGAGGCAGCTGACAGCCAGAAGGAGGAGGAGGAGGAGGTTCCTCAATACATAAATTATGATCAAGTAATGGGAACGTTGCTTGCAAGTCAGGTACCTCTCCAGGAGAGGGAACTCAAAGTACCGCTCACTGCGAGCCCTTGGAGAAACAAAAAAACACAGGAATAAACTAGAAGTCTTCTATGTAATGTGCTACTTTTTCATGTGCAGTGCTTAAAAAACCAATCCAGAAGAGGATAGTCCTGGAGGTTTAAGTAGGAATAATCCCAGGAATAAGCACTGTTATATAGGGATGCAGGGAGAAATTTGCAATGTAATGCTTTCCTGGCCTTTCCCCTCCCGTCTCCTTTTACCTGTTTTTTAAGTGAAAGTACTGGGAATGGAAATTGGGACCTTTACCATGTGGATTGCATATTTATCACTTACAGGTCAAACTCTTCCCAAAAGTCCTCTGGATCCTCTTCCGACTGCTGGAGCTTCACCATGTATTGCACCAAACGGATGGAACGGTTGTAGGATTTATCTAGTTCATCAATGATGAAGAACAGATCACAGTTGAGTGAGGGGGCAGCTGCATACTTCCACAGCAGATAAGGCAAGTACATAGCAACTGCAATGACCAGCAAAGAATATGGGAAAACCTAGAAAAAGAGAATGAGAAGAGACTACTCTAGTCAGATAAAGTGTAGAAGACTGCAGATTATGTATTGGTCTCTAGACTGCATGCACAAGAGATACAGATGGTATTCTTCTTTATCCCAATACCTTGAAGACCCAGAGGGAGTCAGATGAAGCATCTCCTGCAATTTCAGAATTGTAACGAAGTAAGGAGTCCCAACACACGGCATCAACAAAATGAGATTGCTCTGCTGTGAAGTTGCTAGGAGAGAAGCAACTGATTTGGGATCCTGTGATAGAAAGGAAGAGAGAAAGAGAGCTGCGTTCATCTTTACCCTTGCTCCCAGCACTGCAACAGCCATCTGCTTCTGCTACTAGAGCAAAATAGTCTCTCCACTGTGTTTTGAACCACCTCCAGCAAGGATGGTCTTCGTAGTCAATCAAGATGAGATCTGTACCCAACCATAATCCCTCCAAGCCAACATTCAGGATTAAACTGCTCCCCATTTTTGTGGTTGACCTAAACTTTTTGTTCATCATCTCTGTAGGTTGGATGTGCTAAAAAAAGACCAAGAATCCCTAAAAATATTTTACAAGCTTTGAGGCAAGCCAAAGAGACAAGTTAGTTTTGTTTATTCCATCTGGATCAACTAAACCTCACACAGGCATTCTTTTCTAGAAATAAATTCCTGAGGCAGATTGAATTGCGGCCATGAAACCTCATTTAACCAATGTCAGATTTGTGCAAAGCCACACACACATCCTGTTTTTGGTACATATTATCAAATGAGACACTGTTGCTTCTCTTGGAATGGGTATCTTTGTATCCAGCCTTGTTCAGTGCAGTGCTGGTTTCTCAGAATCAAACTTTGCTGTGTTTAATGGGGCTTGCTTCCAAGGAAAAACACTGTACCTAGAATTGCTGCTACCAAACCTAATGGGACTTATTCTGAAAAAGAAACATTTGGATATACAGTATTTCACTGTCTTTTTTCTAAGAAAATTAAGATATATATGGGGATTTAGCCTTTGCATCACAACATTTTGCATCACAAAGTTCTCCCTGATAGTAATGATTGTTTCAAGCCCGCTCTGTAAGCTTCATGGCTCCAGGCCCAGATTTGTTGGGACTGTCATCCCAGAACTCCCCCTTTAAAGAAAAAACCTGATTGGAGAAGAACTGCAGTTGGCTATTACATACTGTACACAAAATACTTTTTAACAGTCTGACTCTGAAATATCTAATTTTGCCCATATAGAAGCATCACTTCAGCAAAGATTGGCATGTTTTCTTAAATCATAGTCTACTAGAAGCAATGTCAGTATTTTAAGTTCAAAGTAGATTTCACATTTTATGAAATTGTGTGATTTGAATATGAATGCTCTACAGTTCAGTCCTGTATTTGTTGAAGTACCAATGACTCCTGAGGCCAGTTCAAGATGTCATATATGAAATTACTGCGTTGAATTTGGAAATGCTAAATTTAAATATCAAAGTGATTCAAGTCAACACAAATAATGGCTTGCATTAAACTCATTTAAAAAAGGCTGAAAATGTTGTCCTTGCCCCCTCTGCTGGCATTTCCTTATCACTGGCCACGGCTCCTCAGCCCCTTGGAAAGCCTCCTTAAGAATCAACGTAGTTGCCCCCTACCCCCCTATTCCAAAGAATAATAAATTGACGTACCAGTTGAAAATTCCTGTGCAAACATGAGAGACACCAAGAAGAGTGGCAGTCCCACCGTGATAAACTTCATGATGCGGTCACACGGCAGCTCCAAGTGAAGCCCTTTTGCTCTGGACCTGCTTGGATCTGGAAGCAGTGCATCTGAGAGCATGTAATTGCCAGCAGTGTGTGCAATCGACATGGTTGTGTACTAAAGGCCAAGTGTGCACACACACGGCAGACAAGTATCACTTCTACAAGTGCTCAGCAACATCTGAAGCAGGGGATGGCTGGACAATGTATGTCTTAAGTTTTCCCCACAGGGAATTTAGCATCAAGCAGTTGTAAATGACCACCTTGGCTGTTTGCTAAACAAAGTGATAATTACAGAGAGCCCTGTTCTCTGCAACTACCCTCAGCCCAGAAATAGAGCCGTTGACTGATGTATTCTGTGATTGGTAAGGGCTCCACTGTTTGTGGCCGGCCACAGGCTTAGCATGGCAAGGCTGGGTCGTGTGGTTTTATCTTCCTCTTTCATAAGCAGATGTTATTTCCAGCCACCACTGGAAAGGGGAAGGCCTGTGTATTTGTTTTTCAGATCCAGAAAATCTTCAGAGGTAGATAGCAAATGGCTGGCCAACAGCTCATATTTTCAAAGGTGAAGAAGGGAGATAGAAATGCATTCAGAACACCTAAGAATTTTATTTCTGGGGTTTAGTTAAGTGAGTCTGCAGTGCTTTCTTCTGTACTTGCTATAAAACCAGATGATTCTGAAATTTCAAGAATTGCAAAACATTTTCCCCTTCTCCCTATGCCCCAAAATCAAATTAAATACAGCCCAGTTCTAGAACGTAGTTTTAATAACCCACAATTTAGTTAGACAACCCATAACCTGTGCATGGCCAACAATTATGCAGTTCTTAGAGCATGTTGCTTTTAATTGGTGGACAAACCAATTCCCAGCTTTGTGATTTCCCTTGCTAAAATAAGGAGCAAAATAACATGTTAAGTTTCCAATGCTTAACATATCAGAGGAGTTCAGGCAATCTCAGAAAGTTTTAATGGGTTAGTGCACATTTTAGCACACTACAATTAACTGATTATGCACTTGCAATCTGCCTCACGCATACCCGTCTCCTCCCTCTACATTACCCCGATTTAAATCCTGTGTCAGTTTAGCCATTCCATGCATCTGATGAAGTGAAGTGTCATTCTCAAGTTTATTATCTGACCATAGACTAACACACCTCTCTCTGTAAACTACAGCGGTTGAATTCACATATATGTAGCTTTTATAAGGCTATCAAAACCTCCAACTTTCTTTACACATAAATCAATATTTGTCTGTGAAGACTCTCACTCGTCCAGGGTAATTGCATCGCAACAAAAGTTTAAAATTCTTTGAATTTCTCAATTCTTTGAATTGAGAAAGTCTTTTGGATAAAAGGTGAAACGTCTTCTACTTGAAAAATCCAATCCAGATGCCTGTTGTTTAAACTTTTGTTGCAATAAATCAATATTGTATCCTATTTATTGGTTTACAGTGTATCCGCCTTTAATATTTTTATAAATAACTCAAGGCTCTTTTTGTTTTTGCCCCAACAACAGCCCTGTGAGGTGGGTCGGGCTGAGAGAGTGTGACTGGCCCAAGGTCATCCAGCTGGCTTTCATGGCTAAGGCGGGATTAGAACCTATGATCTCCTGGTTGCTATCTGTTATCTTAACCACTAGACAAATTGGCTCTCATTTTTCCCTGAAGTACGTCTGATTTACATATTGTGCTAATCATTCAGATAATGTCTGTTGTGGATTTCAAATATTTTTTCAGTAAAGAAATCTGCAGCCTTCGGAGATGCTTTAAAGCCACCTAATATTTGAGAATACCTAAAACATTTTGTGTAGGCTATTAGCTGTTATCTTTACAAGGCCTGTGTAAGATACTTTCAGCAATAGAGATAACGATGTAACTCGGTGGAAAAACACAGTTTGCATGCAAGAACTACACTCAGTCCTGGGCCTCTCCAGCGGTTATATCAAGTTGATAGCACTGGGTTCATTACTTATTCAACTTATATGCCACTCATCTTGCCTAGCAGCAACTCTTAGACAGCAAATCAGGAGTCAGACCTGGGTAAAGCAGCTTCATGTACGACTGTAACTGAAAGTGGGAGAGAAAGTTGAGACCGACTTTCCTAAGGCTGTCCTGCAACTCACGGCAGAAGTGAGATGTAAACCAGAAACTCCTTAATTGGTAGCTCTACTTCTCTAGTTATTATGTAATCCAATCATAAGAAACTTCTGAGTATTCTTCTCTCCTGTCTCTATTCTCTATTCCAGTTAGATCATGTTCACTCAGCACAGACCACATTCTTTATTTAAGCAGAAGAGTTAACTCTTTTGGGCTGAGTGTCAGGTACATGTTGACTCTCAAATTTATTTATTACGTTTATCTGCCACCCATTTCAGTATCCAGTGTTTCTGAGCAACATACCGTGACATAAAAGCATGCATATAAAAACATTACAATTAAGCATTAAATAAAGGTTAAAAACCAAGAGCATGGACAGAATGGGGTGAGCTTTTGTCTCTCTCTCTCAGCCAACCACCCCCAGTGCAGTACACCTCATCTTGGTCCAAAGCTGATTGCCATAGCCAAGTTTTAAGGCCTTTCTAGAAGGCCATAAAGGTAGAGCAGATGTCACCTGCACTGGCAAGATCCTCCAGAGAGAGGGGGCATAGCAGAGGCTCTTCTCCTAGACCCCACCAGCTGAAATTCCTGGGCTGATGGGGTCTGAAGAAAGCCTCCCCCATTCCTGAAATAATATGCTGTAAAAAAATGTTCCCAATTCACTGTTACTTGTCGCAGTTCATCTTCACTGTTACTCATAGCAGTTCATATTCACTGACTCCTTCCAAATGTCTCAGCTTTGTCTGAAATCAGCATACAGGTCCTGGGAGGCTTGTGGCCACTTACTTGCCAGTTCTGTTTTCAGCTCCCAGGCAGGCAGGTCTTCCTCGGAAGGGCTGCAAGTTTCTGAGAGAAGCACATGTTGTAATTTCACTCCTGAGAACATTAGGCTTCAGATGTTTCCACCTTTTGTGGGATTCTCACACGGCTTTAGAAAGCCAGGAAAAGTTCCATCAACAAAGTGGCATCGCTAATCACTCTTGGTTTTATTTTTTTTCTGATTCAGGAAATTCTAGCTTTAGCCGTTTTAAGGAGTGATTGAAGAAAACAGGTGGTTTGCAGAACAAGTGAATTTTCTGCTCTCCATTGCTGTTTATTTGAGGCAAGGTGAGCTCGCAGGCATGCAGATGGAGAGGGAGGTAACGGACTTTGACTTGTTCCAAACCAAGTCTCTTCAGTGTACCCAGAGATAGTTTCTATATGTATATGAAAAAAGAAGGAATAATCCATCTTGCATTTCCAATTATGTTGAATCAAACAAACTGTTATTTAGGAACCCTACTGCCTTCCGTCCACCATTTCACCCTGCCATCTTCTTGGATTTTACTTTCATGGTCATATCCATCAACTTTTTTCTTAATACCTCTCTTACCTGTGGTGCTAGCTTGCTCCAGTGAGAATACTTGTGATCCCCAAGGACTGGGCAACCTAAACCATAAGCCAAATGGACTCTGAGTTGATGCTTCACTCCTGGATAATGAACAAAGTATGAGAAGAAAATATGTGGTATAGCTACAAAATATAGTTACTTGATTGGTTTCGGACATAGGTTATATAGAATGACTTTCATATGCAATTTACCTTGAGGGAAACTTTTGCCTGGTTAAAGTAGCTAGACATTCAAACTTCAGTGGGGTCTCAATGGCTGAATAGCACAAGGTCCTTCACACATACACACACACTTATTTATTTTACTGTTCTCCCACCCATACAATTCTTTAATGCTTTTTGCAGCACCCACCATTTTACTATTGTTGTTACAAAAAAATTAAAAAGGCTTGAATGTGATAGCCTTTGATTTGGATTCAGTGGAAAGAACAAGCAGCAAGATAAAGTCAGATTCTCAGATGCTTGGGGAAGCTTGTGGGGGTTGATCTGATGTTTCTTAACAGCAAATAGTAGAGAAGAGGACAGGCAGTGAGAAGCATCAAAGAAATGAATATGTACATTCTTACCTGTGATTGGTTCCAATTCAAGAAGTGAACAGGTAGACCAGTTACTTAGCACACGATACCGGGTCACTGCCACATGAGCATCTTTGTTCCGGTGCACTCTGTGCAACTTTTTGTCTTTTAGCGATACACGATAATTTGGTGCAAGTGTCATCTAAGTCAAAAATGCACACGACTTAAAATCAACTGTTCATAACATCCAAAAAGCCACTGGGCACAGTGAAAAGAAGTAACAGATTGCATAGAATGTAGAAAACTATTTGATTTCCCTGTTGGTAGCTCAGAATATCCAAACTTATAACCCTATATTATTTGGGTAAGTAGAGCAGGAATAGGCAACGTGAGAACTGTGGACCCTTTAGAGGGCCATCACTTGCTCATAATTTCAAATAGGCCCATCACATAAAAATATTGTATGTTTAACAGGAAAGGCAGTTTGGTGTAGTAGTTAAAGCCCTCAGGCTAGACACTAGGAGGACTGAGTTCTGTTCTACTTTAGGCACAAAGCCAGCTGG
>JANHZU010001926.1:0-12789 GCA_032468055.1 Acrochordus granulatus
CTTAACCCTAGGAGAGAGGAAATGACAAATCATTTCTAAATCTTGCCAAAAGAACTGCAAGGACTTCCCAGGTAGTCACCAGGAATCAATACTGATTCCAAGCCACACACACACACTCACACAGAGTATTGCTTAAAGCTCCAAATACATTTTTATATGGTAGGAGTTTGTATACCATATCTTTATGCATTTAAAGTTTGGGAAAACTTAGTAAGGGAAGTTCAGAAGTGTTAACATAAAACACATTATTATATTCCTGTAGGAATGAAGGTGTGACTTCAGAAGAAATTGATAGTTTCTAAATTTCTAAATTAGTTAGAAATGGTATGTAACTGAAATGTTAGTGAATTTTCCTTGAATCCCACCCACAATGATTGTATGGATTCCTTTCTTTGATTATAACTGATACTTGTGTTTTTTGTTTAAATTAAGAAATTAAAGTGCATTTTTTTAATAAATAGCACAAATATTTTGGGATATTGGAATGTGTCCCAGGAACAATCTGTGATACTGTAAGCAACTTAAAGATTTAATCACACAGTGTGACTTTAATTCAGCTTTATAAAGAGGATCCTTAGGACATCACTATGGAGTAGAGGTTTACTGTATATACATCTGCAAATTATCAAAACCTAAAGTGAAAACAGACAACTGTGTTGTAGAAAAAATTAGGAAACTGATAATTTTCAGTTAAAGATTTTTATAATTATTGAAATCAGACAAGTACATGCAAGAAGGCTCCAAGGAACTGATGAGAACTTAGGAATACTGCACACCAATGAAATAGCAATACAATATATCTATCAGGACTTTTGATAAAAATTTGGCAGCAAACTTTTTCTAGCACAATTGCATAAATAGAGAAGATACAGTGTTCCTTTTTCATATGACTGATCTCTCCTGGTTCCTTTTTCAGTCCAGTTTGTAACATATTTTTCCTTTCAAAATGATGAAGGAACTAGAGTAATTCCCTTACGAGGGAATAAGACAGCATTTAGAGCTATTCTCTCAATTTTTCAAGAACAGAAAAGTGCGTAGAAAGAATTTTCAGTTTCAGAATTTTGCTTAGTTGTACAAAAGGGTATAAATATTAGATGGGAAACTGTTTTAAATGGCAGATGATTAAATTTAGAGATTTTCCCCCATAGATTAGTTACTTAGTTGGTTGACTTTAAAATGTATGAAAAATAAGATGATTGTGATTACTAGTTTTTCATAGATGGCAAAATATTAGAATAAGGATAAAAAGAACTATGAAGGTGAATACGTATATAAGAGAACAAAAGCCATACTCCATAATAGTATTATGGTCCAATGTTTTTTTTTTAAATAATAGAATTCTAAAAGTCTAGTGGGGCAAAAAATAACTGTTCTCCTAAAATATAGTACCTTTTTATATATCTTCCTTTAATTTATTTCAATGCTTATAAAAATGATACAATAGCATCTTATAATAAAAATTATCATATTTCTATTTTTTGCCGAAGTAGGATTCCTGAACACAATTGTCTCCAACATAAGCTATTTTTTATTATTATAGACATCTATTGACACTATTGGTAAATTTCTCCATCATACAAATATCAGCTTTTTATAAGCACTGTATTTTTATTTTTGCTTTATTCCAATTTCACTGCATATTACACCTAATGTTGGAAAAATTTTCCATGATTCAAGCCCTGGATGATAACATGAAAGCACTCCGAATATGGGCACTTATCCTTTATTGAAACTTAATATTTATCATAATTACATTTTAGAATTGAAATATATTTATTTTTTATAATCATGGACTACTTTTTGTCTTAGGAAAAAAGGAACAAAGGAAGATACCACTTGTTTCTCTGCCAGTTTTGTTTTTTTCCTATTCACCTACACATGAAGAGTTTTGCATGAATATTTTTTCTGCTCCAAAGAAGAACTAGAAGACACAGTTTCTAAGAGTTAACCAGTGATACATGCCTTGCTAAACTAGTTGGCAGCTTTAGATTGTTCTCCATAGCAATGGTAATGTAGTGACTTTGAATGTTCCTTAGTAATTCAGATTAAGAATTTAGCCTTTGGTTGCTGAATACTCTCTATGATTTGCACATACCAGAGCATTTGAATGGGAAGCATTGTGGGTTTTGTTTTGTTCTTGTTTACAGGCAAAGATTGCTTTATTCAAATCTCAAGTGTAGAATTAACAAGAAGGTAACACTCCTTCATAATACAATTTGCTGAAAGCAGAGACTGTTTTGGAGACATGCTTCCTCAGCTCCCACACCACCAGAGTCCTCTCATGAACTATAACACAATATTTTTGGAAACATTAGAAATTACAAGAGAGAGTTGTGAAATAGCAACAGTTTCAGTCACACCACAAGAAACAGTGATGATGCCAATAAAAGCAATAGATGCACCTGCAAAAGCAACTTGAGGTGAAGAGAAAATGAGAGAGGAAATTGCTATGCAGGAAGATGCCTTGAGAAAGGGGATATATGGCCTAGCAATAAGACCTCATTTGTTTTTCTTTCTGAATCCATGAATTTAAATATGGCCAAATAAATGTATTTCAAATTCAATCTTGATATAAATGGCTGTAGAAAAATCCTAATCTGTATCAAATAAAGTGTTTAAGCATCAAGTATGAAATAAAGTATTTAAATAAGTATAAAACTGCATTTAAAGCATTCTACAAACTCATTATTTTACATATTTGCTTAAAATGCCATTGAAAATATCTGTAATATAAATGTGAGCTATTCATTAACTTGTGTGTTTTTTTTAAAAAAAGTCTTATTCAGTTTTCCTGTTCATAAAAAGAATGTACAAGCAATCTCACAAGCAGCAGAAAGGAAAGTTTTGTGATGTTTTATAAACATGTGTGTAAAGCAGGATACAGTTAGTTACTCATTTAAGTCTGACTATGAAGTATCCTTATCTGCTGTTCTGGACTTTCCACTTTCTTGGCTGACTCGACAAGATGTTCAGTCCTATCCACTGGCAGGTATCTTTGTCTTCATAAGAAAGCTGGGCTTGCATTTTATAGCTATATCAACTTGATTTAAACTCCCTAAATTCATCTCACAATTAATTTATAGAAAGCAGTTTATCTTCCCATATTTAAAAGAAGAAAAATGGACTCAGTTCTAAATATCTGGTTAAACATTCATCTTCATATTTGAGTATAGAGCCTTTTCTTAGTATACATTTTTTTTCCAAACAAAATAATATTTTGAAATAAAACTAACATAGTCAACCTAAGACTTGCTTCTTAACACCATTTGAAATGTTGATATTATAATTGGGTCTATATGGTGAATTCTTAAACACGATTGGACTTAACTTACTGATTCTTGCTTAATAAATGTTGGATACATAATCCCCATCCATCAAACTATTTTCTTAATGATGCAAAATAGAGGAGCATCCTACTTGCCCTTTCCAATCTACTATTGCTAATATTATGTACAAAAAAAGGTTGTCTGAAATAATGAAGGGCCAAACCCTGTTTAGGTTAATTATTGTTATTATTATTTTTAGTGACTGTGGAATTTTCTGGGCTTTGTGGTATATAGCGATAAATATAGCGGCAATATTGATGTTTGATATTTCTCTGAGCTTTTTAATCTGCTCATGTATCTTGCTTGCTTCCATTACATTTACATGCATTTCTTTTTATTTTGGGCTTTGAACATTTAAAAATATTGCCAGTTCCAATTTAAGCCAAAGGAATGTGTTTGATAGGGCCTTGAAAATGTTCTGAAAGTGTAATTTAATTGCATGTATTTTTATTGCAATAACATGGAGATACGTCAGGTTGAAATCTCTGTTCAATCAAAGGGGGAAAAACATGTTCCATACATCCATTCCTCTCTCAGTTTAAGAATATTTGGCCATATTGCACTAGCTTAATAAAAAGACATTATTAATTAGACAAGTCTATGTTAACTTTGTCAAAATTTATGATTTTTT
Source organism: Acrochordus granulatus (assembly GCA_032468055.1). Lineage (NCBI taxonomy): Eukaryota > Metazoa > Chordata > Lepidosauria > Squamata > Acrochordidae > Acrochordus > Acrochordus granulatus. The sequence continues at coordinate 3,958 of JANHZU010001926.1, forward strand.
CCACTTCATGATATGTTTGAGGTAAGAAGTTTGTATACATAAATTTCGTCCACTAAATTTTCCTGAGATTTATATGTATAGAGGTCTATCTTCGATATACATGGTAATGTGTAGAAGATGGGAGAGTTGTGAACAAGGTCAAAACTATTTGCCAGATGTCATAACATATGATAGGAAGAGGCAGTCTTACATGCTATAAACTGCCCTGAAGCCTTGATAATATTTTCTTGAAATACTGATGGTTGCAGCCCATCAAAAATCAAACAGTTGTCCATCATACTGTTTAATAGGAAAAGGAGATAAGTTTCTTACACAGTGTTTTTCTTTTTTAAGGTAGTATTCAATATCACTGCATATACTGAATTATTCTGAAAGTTACTACAAGCTGACAGCTATATTTTAAACTCATAAACTTCAGTTATGAGTTTTCATCTTTAAAGATCACATTTTTTTGCAACTCTGAAATGGCCTTTATAACTTTCCAAAATCCATTTGCCTCTTGCATATTTTAATTTGTTTTGCAGAATCATACTGAACAGGATGTGATGTGTTGTGACTTCTTTTGACTAAATTGCTTTCTGTTTTAAGCATCTACAGCATTTTGCCACTAGAGCAGCTGCATTTCAGCATTGGGTGAAGTCATTCTTGAATATTCATTAGGAAATATATTCGAAGCTATTCACCCACCCCCACATTTTCCAAAATGGGAAAATGATTTCTGTTGCAGCAATGCCCTTCATTTATTTGCTATGTCTTAGTGTATACACACTAAACTAGAATTTACAAGAACTTTAGGCTTTAAGAACTGCCCTCCAAATCTGGTATGGCTTCAAGGAGTTTGATTTTATTTCTTATTAATTACAGCTTGTTATGTCATTTATATCCATACAAACAAATTATAGTTAATCTTAATTGTGATTGGTGAAACAAGTCATTAATACTATAGTTATAGATCAGGAAAAAGAAAATAGTGGCCTGGTTTGCATATCATATTTAGCCTTGGTTTATATAAATAACATAACTGAAGAAACCCTTGGTTAGAGCAGCAAGCTAACACCTAAGCCATGCTTTTATGGTAGAAATTGTATTACACCCTCAAACCTTATTAAATAATAGAGCCACATGATGGTTTAATGCTTGATATGAACCAGGCCATGGTTTAAGGGAAGATGACATGTTTAATCGTGACTGTAGGGGTTCTGAAGTGTCCATTGTCTTTCTCAAAAAAAAAGAAAGAAAGCACATAGAAAACATAGCTTAAATCTCAGTTCTTGCTGAGTTATTTTTTATCCGAAGTCTCCTTGTATGACTGAGTCCTTAAATAGTACTAGTAAATGTTTCAAGTGCCAAGTCTGGAAGTGGAGATTACTGTAAATATATATACAACAGGACTTTCCACAAGTTGAATTCTTTAAAGGTGTACTCTGTGGGAAAAAAAATGGAACTCAAAGTATTTATTAATTTTCAGACACAGGTTTGCTGTTCCCATGGGACAATCAATTGAGAAGATTGACATTCTATATTTAGAGATAAAACTTATGGTTTCTCTGAGGACAGACTACTTCTGCCCAGGATGAACTTTAGTGTGGCTCAGTGAATCAAACTTGCCCTAACTATGTTCTTAATTGGCAATTTTACCAAAGGAAAAGGAGCTTGTATATACGTGCATATGCGTAACTATATTGCTAAAAGTCATCTGTTTACATCATTCTGGGAGCAAGTTACATAAAATGAATAAATAATAACAAATAATACTATTCTGTAAGACGTCTGGGAAATGACACTAGCATAATTGACAATAATATTTGCAAAAGAAACCAAAAATGTGAAGAAGTTTATTTTTAAACTTATCTCCCTGTATAATAGTCAAACAGCCAGATAAAAATTCTTACAATAAAATACCCAGGTTTCTGATGTGAAGGAAGCTCATGAATTATTGTATTGAAGATGTTTATTTTGGATATTTCAGTGATTGTATTTATATTGATTATGCTATGACTGAATCCAAGAACAATTATTCTTTTATGTTTTATTTAGCAAAACAAAACAAATATCTATACAATCTTTCATAAGCTTTTAATATAGGGTTACCTTTTACAATTAAATATTCTAATAGAAATAGCTGCATTTTATATTAGAATTGTGCCTTATCTATGGAATGTTTTACAATGGTATAAAATGACAGACATCATCAGAGTAATTAAATAAAATGTTTGCATATCCTGAAATGTTAATTGTTCCTATGCTTGCTGAGTTTACTTCTGTTAATAATCTCAGCAATGAAAAATTAAAGTCATTGTTTCATTTTAAATACGATTGTAAAGTTTAGAAGAAGATGTAAAAAAGTGATGAGTTGTTATCAGATCTCTGTTAAATTTGACGAATCAACTTTGGGTGAAAAGATGTCCACAACTTGCAGAGTTCTTGAGGTAGAAAAGCTCAGGATTTTTTTTCAGTTTGGTCAGGAGAGAATGGAATATCTGCTATTGCAAGATACTAAATATTGCCTGTAAAGTGAATCTAAATGCCACTTAAATATGCAAAGTCCCAAGTCTGATTAAATTAAAATCCCAGAGGAACATATAATATTATTGGTACATTGATTAGCCAAGTATCTCCTTCATCACAAACATGTTATAAAAAAGACAGCTGAAATTGCCAGAAACCTATTCAGAAATCACATTTTTAGCTGTTACTGTACATGTAATAGCTAAATAAAGTATAAGAAACAAACCCATATATTTACCTTAAAGGAAGAGTAGTTCTTTGTCCAAATAATTTACTTTCCAATGGGAAGCTGAGAATATGGTATGAGGCAAATGAGGATCACCACCCCATCTGTCTTTTACATGAAGTGGGCAATTATTTTAAGCTGAGAAGAAAACGTTTTGTTATATTTTTAAGTCTTTCCTCCAATGAGCTCAAAGCAGAATAAAACATTTTCTTTCTCTTCTTTTACTTTCTCACCAACATTGTGAAGTAGACATGGTTTATTTATTTACAAATGCATAGGCTATCCAATTCATAGAGACTAGAGAATGCAAAACAATCAACCAAAGTTGATGATTTGGAAATTAATATACCAACATATTAATAAAATACCCACAGTGGATATACTTCCCAGTCAAGCATCTGGGTAAAATCTAGATCTCCAAGATCTATTTAAACGATGGCAATTCCAGAGGGCAGGCAGTAAAACAGAGAAGGGTTGCTACCTAAGTGCTATCAAAAGACACTGTTTTAATTATGGGACATGGAACTTGGATTTGTTGTCATATCTTACCGGATGAGCTTAAACTGAGAAAGATTGTCCCTCAGATAGGCAGGCCTTTGCCATGAAGGTCTTTATCAGTCATAACCAGTACCTTTAATTGCATTTGGAAGTTTGTGATAAGTAGTCTTGATCATGAAGTAGAGGTGTTACATGGGGATATTGAGATGTATCAATAATTGCCTTCATGACCATATTTTGTATCAATTGAGTTTCAGAGTGGTCATCAATGGCAAAATGTAGGAATCTGTGGCCATTAAGATTTCCTGGATTACAGCAGCTACCTCACATCCCCCATCCTTCATGGCTGGTGCCACATTTAAATCCAGGTGGGCACATTTCTACCTTAGGATGGATAAAGAGGAAATAAGAAACCTCAAATTATTTAGTGACATGCATATTCCCATGAGTATCTAGTTTTCCTGATTCTGATCTGACATTGTTCATGACAGCATGAGTTTTTGAAACAATTAGGATGACATCTGTTGTCTCTTCAAACAGCACAGGCAGAGAGGCAGGAGGGAGCACAGCTGTAAATACATAAAGAAAATAAGTTGTATAAGAAAAACCAAGGAACATTATATTCAGTAATTTCTGCTGATGCACCCACTTACTTATATCATACATTTTCATTGATTATTATTTGGGAAAAAACTTATTTCCATACTCTTGTAGAACAATGATTCTTTGCTTTTATTTCAGTCAGTACTGAATAGAATTGTGAAAGACCAAACTTAGTAGTTCTGCTATCATTATGTCCTTTCCTTAACACTCAAGGAATTGGCATACTTAGATAATTTGGTGGGCCAAGCAAAATAAAATAAAATTTCACTTTTCTGTGTTGTACAATTTAAGAAAATCCACCTAATGTTCTGTAATACGGTTCCTACTTTGGCAAATCTGCTTCCCCAACTGCTCAGTACAATTTAATGGTATCAGTAGGATTTTTTTGGACACACTGAGAAGTTCAAGATAATGTGCATTGTTTAGGTTACTCAAAACTTTCTTCTTGAGAAAACAGATCCTTCAGATTTACAGTGGGTAAGTTCTTGCTTCAGAAAGCCATAAATGCTATTGTTCCACTAGATGCTTTTACACCAATCCTCCCTTATCTCAGATATATTTGCATGTCTATTAATAACCATATCTTATAAAAGAAGGATCAAAAGTTGCCTGGAGAGATAGTTTTGAGAACATCTGGTATAGGAGGATTGTTAACTATAGATTAGCTTATATTATTTTTATATAATGTCCATCATCATCATTTTTACCAGAAATCAATTACTTAAAAAAGTTTGAAGTGTTCTAAATATTTATTTGAAATCAACCCCTTGTAACTAATTTTCTTCCATCATTTTTGTCTTGTATTATGTTCTGGCCTGCCTTTAAAATATGGAAATATAGCTTCTTTATTAATACAAACATTGTTAGCATGGAAAATAAGTAGCATGTGATAAAACAATACTCAGGTTTGGTTTGTTATTTCTCATTATTTTTCTCAGACAACCATTTCTATTAATTTTTTTTTGTGATTCATCTCAGACAACTATTTCAAAGCATTTATTTCAAATAATTTATTATCCCCTGTAAAACAAATTTTTGACTTCAGTTTTTGGGAACAGGCTAAAATATCCAACTCTCTCTTGATATTTTTACAACTCAGTAATTCAATATTGAGTATTATGGAAAAAATGTTTATCTCATAAACTGCCTTCCAGCCAAACACCTGTCTCAACGAATAACTAAGTACAATATAAAAGTACTTAATGGGGGCAAAGTGATAAGAGCTCTTGACCTTTGGATGCAACAGTAGATTTTTGAAAGCCTTCTCTGAAAGTATTTTTTTATGAACCAATATCCTCCATTTATCATATCTGTGCTTTTGTGTGTAAATACAGTGGTAAATACTTAAATATTTGGGAAGTGATTTAATGCATGGCTCGTCTCTAGGCAACTAAGCTAGCCAGTAAGCTTATGTGGTTTTGTTGTTTATTTATATTAATTTGGCAGGCCAGAGACAATATTACTCCTGAAAGCTACTCTTCAAATTTAGGTCAACTCTGTTTTGAGAAAGGGGATTGTTCTGAAGTCTGTTTTTTAGAAAATCAAAACAATAGACACATCATAATAACATCATTTCCTTCATCCACTGATTCATCCTAACTCATGCACCACAACATAAAATAATATCATCCTCAAACATTTGTTCATATATGTTTGTTATATTGGTTATGGTTCCATTACTGAAACCTTGAGTTAATTTTTTTGCACTTATGTGTTAATCAAGTTGCAGGAATCATCATCTAAATTATATCTAAGTATTTTCTAAACTGGTGTTATTACATTTTCAGAAACATTTTTTACATGGAATAGTTTCCATGAATCACTGTCAGACAATTAAAATAACATTTGCAGGTTAAACCTGGATTTGTTGTCATATCTTACCAGATGAGCTTAAACATTAGGTCTGAACCAGAACTAAAGAATAAATCTTTACCAAGGGAAAAAAAATGCTTTTATTTTAATGCCAGTTCATACATAATAGATAGCTATTAAATCTATAATAGATAACTATTATAGATAATAGATAACTGAGTGAAATATTTACATTTTTTAGTTTAATTGGCAACTCAGTTAATGTATAAACTGTTATTTCTATGAATTTATCTCATGTATTTTTAAAAACTACAAGCTAGGCTCCCTCAGTACCTAGAGGAAGTAAAGAAGAAGACAAGCTAGGCTTCAGCATTATGTGAACCAAGAACTACCAGAAGTATAAGCTGGGTTTTGAAGAGGCAGAGGAACTGGAGATCAAATTGCAAACATTTGCTGGGTATGGAGAAAGCAAGGGAGTTCCAGAAAAAACATCTCCTTCTGCTTCATTGACTATGCTAAAGATTATGTGGATCACAACAAACTATGGCAAATTCTTAAAGAGATGGAAATACCAGAGTGCCTTAACTATTTCCTAGTCAAGAAGCCACAGTTAGAACTGGACATGGAATGACAGATTGGTTCCAAATTGGGAAAAGAGTACAACAAGGCTGTATATTGTCACTCTGCTTATTTAACTGATATGCAGAGTACATCATGCAAAATCCTGGGCTGTTTGAATCACCAGTTGGAATTAAGATTGCTGGGAGAAATATTAACAATCTTAGATATTCCAACAATACTAATCTAATGGCAGAAAGTGAAGAGAAACTAAAGAGCTCTTGATGAGGGTGAAAGAGGAGAGTCAAAAAGCAGACTTAAAACTCAATATTAAAAACAGTAAGATCATGGCATCCTGTCCTGTCCCTTCTTGGCAAATACAAGGGGAAGAAATGGAAGCAGTGACAGATTTTACATTCTTGGACTCCAAGGTCACTGCAGATGGTGACTGCAGGCATGAAATTAAAAAATGCTTGCTCTTTGGGAGGAGAGCTATGGCAAACCTAAACAGCATATTATAAAGCAGAGGCGTCACCTTGCCGAAAAAGGTGCATATAGTCAAAGCTTTGATTTTCCCAGTTGTAATGCATGGCTGTGAGAGTTGGACTATAAAGAAGGCTGAGGGCCAAAGGATTGATTGTGGTGGTCATATTGTGGTGCTGGAAAAGACTCTTGAGAGTTCCTTAGACTGCAAGGTGATCATACCAGTTGGTCCTAAAAGAAATCAACTCTAACTGTTCATTGGAAGTCAGATACTGAAGCTAAAGCTTAAATACTCTGGCCACCTACTGTGAAGAGAAACTCATTGGAAAAGACTGTGAGTTTGAAAGATTGAAAGACAAAGAAGAACAGGAAGCAGAGGATAACATCATCCGCACAGTGGGTGTGGATTTGGAAAGCTCTGGGAGACAATGAAGGACAGGGAAGCCTAGTGTGCTGTAGTCCATGGGTGCACAGAGAGTTGGACATGACTGAGCAAATGAAGAACAACAATTCTTAAATATTACATTCTGTGTTTAAAACTAAAAGCTCACAATAAGGAATACATTGGGTAAAATGCATTGGGTATCCCTGAGTTTCATCCATAGTCTGGGCACTGCAAGTTTTACAGTGCGGTATCAAAGTTCAACTTTATACTAAGTTTACATTAGTAAAGCTCTTCTTCTCTTTGGTAACACACCATTTTCTATCATGAATGACTTATAAAGCTGATAAATTATCAATGTGCATGAGATATGGTGCCGATCTATCATTTATTTTAATGTTACATAAAATTTATTAGAAATAAAACATATGCAGGAATTGATTTTAATAAGGAACAGTTATGACTTCCTCCTGCCTGTTTACTATGTCATTTAATTTCTTTCTTCATAAAGAAATGAAAAATTTGTTGTAAAAACAGACCTGTTCTTGTTTTCTATTTCACAAAAGTTTTCATAAAACTAGCTGTCCTTCTGCCTTGTAGTTTTATATTAACATTCCGAATTGTTGAATTTCCATCTTTAGAATGGGGAATGGACTTACAGATTTATCAGAACTGAATATTAACCTGCACAATATACTGTAGACCAATCCAAATAACCATCATTAAGATACACTGAGTTTATTGAGTGTATAGCGTCATTAGAATTAGACATGTAGTTTGACAATAAAGGCACTTCCACATTCCACATCTATTTCCACTCCCAATCCACTCAACCATTTAGAAGCCAGCAATGAGATTGTCTTCACTGCTGTTTTGGGAGTGGAGGGTGAAGGTGGAGGTATACTTTACCACCATAGACTACAGCTAACTTAAACTAACAATAAATAAATTAGTTAACAAATTTCTTGGGAATGCACAGCTGTAATTCTAGAGTGATACAAAGACTCCATATGAACTTGTTCTCAGAAATCCATGATTTATAGATTGTGTCATTTTTTTTCAATAATATTTATAGGATGGTGGATAAAAGTATTAGACTGACATCCTTACTTCCAACTAATTATTACCAGGGCTGTGTGGAAATCTTGCTGTAAAGAAAACAAGATCTCTCCTTCAACTGCTTTGGGTTTCAGCCAAGTAAGTTCCATAAGCAAAACTCTGTTGTGTTTGTGGCCACAAAGGTCTGAATTACAGCAAATGGGGAAGTGAAGGGTCATGAGGTAAATTCTGCTTATTCTTGCACCTTTCAGCAACTGGGCTTTTGATATAGAATCACTTGCCTCTTTTCTTCTGGATGTTGAGGTTTTCTGCCAGATGGTTTTCAGAGACTTGGGAATCAAATTAGCAAAAAGTGTGAAGTGATTTGCCTTTGGGCTCAGTTCTAGTTTTCCCTCTCCCAAAAAAATCTCCCCAGATGCAAAAGTTTTAGTCCAGTCTTGCCTAACTGAAGCTTAGCTAAAGTTAAGAATTTATGCCATCATCTGCTTTCCAGATGGTTGTTTGGTTTCCTGAATGTGCATTGGAAAAGAAAGCAAATAAACAATTAGTATATACTTCATTCTAGCTTTCATAATGAGAAGCCAATCAGAAGTTGGGGTTTTCAAAAGATGAAAATTGTTGCCACAAACTTCAAGGACAATAACAATACTCATAATTATCCTACCCATTGCTTTCTTGACAGAATTTCTCTCATCTGATACTT